>CAJPEV010000398.1:20846-87782 GCA_905338385.1 Darwinula stevensoni
CCCCCCCCCCCCCCCCCCCCCCCCCCCCCCCCCCGAAATGACGCCCCTGAGCAACCAGTCTGCTTATTTATTTTGTTTATTTTGACAAATTGCAGCTGGCGTAGCGCCTGCTCAACGAACTTTGCGGAAATGGCAAAGGCGGAAAAAAAGTTAGAACGTAGAAGGCCGGACGGCTTGAAATCTCCGGAATTTCTGGCTCGTTCCCCTGCTTCGGAATGAGGCATGCAAAATATACAAAATTAAGCTCCCTTTTTTTTTTTTGCAAGTATGAAATTTGCCCAAAGTTTTGGTGTCGGCGGCGATTTTTTGCAATTCTGAGCGGATAGCGACCGATGTGCAAAAACGGCCTCTTCCGGTATTAGCACAGCTCTTATCTGATCGCACTTCCTTTCCCCGCACGCCACCGCAATTCGGCACGAGAGCAAACAAGGCGATCCCCCTCGGATAATCCCTTGGGTAATCCCTTTAGGTAGTCCCACAATTATCCGGAGCAAACACACGCCGGCACGCGATGAAACTCACGATGAGTAAGGAGCTGTAAGGACCCATGTATCAGATGTATCAGATGTATCAGATGCGAGGCATCACTACACCGTTCGACGACGAGGTCCAAAATTCCTATGGCGAGGTCCAAAAACTTCCGTCGATTTGCGTCAGAGCGTTTCCGAGCAACGTTCTGTTATTTCCTTTCGTTACCGTTCCGGATTCATCGATCTCCGTGGCGAATGGAGCCGTGATTAATGGTTACCGCCGGAGTTTGCCTTTCCCATCGGGCGATGGAGCCGCCAATATTGCCAATATTGCCTTCCGTGCGATTTCTTTCCGAAAGGAGGGTATCGATGTGTGTTTCGGTGACCCTGACGATTCGTATCGCCTACGACTCATTGGCCAGATATCGACCGGATATCGGCCGGATACCGGCGTTCCCTTCGATGGAGACGAGAGGCCAATGGCGGGGTGCATTCGCTCCCCTGTCCGCTTAGAAAACGAGGAAAATGACAAAACGCCTCAGCGGTTCCCCGCCGAATTTGTGCAAAATTAACGACGCCCCCATCTCTTCCTTCCATAAGAAAAACTCACGCACCGCGGCGACATCCGCCTCCCGGGCACACGCCCACTCTAGGATTACACACCGGATCGCATTACACGCCTTTGGATGGCATTACACCTCATTACACCTCCCCCCCGTGTTTTGCCCTCCGTCGTTCACTTCACGGCCGGTGCGATGCCGAGGAAGAGGACGTTTCCAACCGTCAAAGGTCTGTTTCTTTGCAAAATTATTTGCAAAAAAATATTTTAAATATTAATTTACGCTCCTAATTATTTTCTTTAATTTAATTTTTAAAATATATGTATGTATTTTATTGTTACAGGGGGTGTCTGCAAAGTGGGCGACAACGCGGGCAGGGAACGGACCCGGATTCAGAATCTTCGGATCGCTTTTCTTCAGCTGCAGAAGTGCCTCCCGCAGGTTCGCCCTCGGTGACATTACGTTACTCGCATTAAGTTTACGTTATTCGCATTAAGTTTACGTTACTCGCGTGCTGTTCGTGTCGATGAGCGCGTCTGATCCTGTAATGTCATTTATGAAATAAGGCCAGAACAGGTATTGAAGCACTTTAAATCATCTAATGTTGTAATTAATGTAATTTAAATTTAAAACATCTAATAATGCATTATATATTACAAAATACAAAACGTCGCGGCCAATGGAATGCATTCGGGAATTGGCCATTGGAAACTAACCAATTTTGAGGGCCAATCGTAATTCCTTTCAGTATCGCCATGCGATTCGATTTTTCCAATATTTATCATTATTTTTCATTTTCAAAATGTATTTTAAATTAGTTCCGTGCGCAGAAATATTATTAGTTACCAAATATATATTACAAAGTGCGAATGACTGAAATAAACGCCAATGTTTTCAAAAAATATTCAAAACGCGATGATAAATAACATGATTGCATTTTTCTGATCCCAGAAAGACGGAATTCACAATCTGTGATGGGGGATTTGTTTTTCTCGGAACGAAATCGTCAGAATGTAATTAAAGAACACGTATTAAAATTATGCTGGGAGGCAGAGCCCAGGGAGGCAAGGGGGCAGGGAGGCAAGGGCCTAGGAAGGTTGTTGACTTTCACTTATGGATTTCGCATCGTGGTACCCAAGAGAAGCTGAATTTTTTCTCTGGTGTAATACACCAGAGAAAAAATTCACCCCCCTGCTTCACCTTTTCCCTCCATGGTTCCATGCCTCACCTTGATTCCTGGGCAGTTAATGGGAACAAAAGTGGTACCAAAAAAATGTATTTATAAAAATGTCATCCGACTTGCTTTTCCTACGCTGTATGGGTGCAAAACTCGGACCAAATGAAGCTGCATTAATATTCATCACCTGGAGTGGTATTATTTTTTATTGCTCCTGCACCATCCCATATTGATGAATTTTAACAATTGTTAAAACACTTGGTGAATCTTGCTTTTTGACAAATACGTTACGTCAGTAACGCTGGAAAACTCTCCATGACAATTCATTTGTGAGCAACAACAAATGTCATCTAGCATGAAGAAAGGTGATCTATGCCCTCATTTCTGAAAACACGGAAGCTTCAGGTTCAGCCTACGCTCCATGAGGCACTATTGAAGTTGAATTTCAGAATTTTATCATACATGTTTTCGCTTTGCCTCAAAGCGAAAGCATTTATCAAGAAAAGCGTGCAAACCTGTCTTGCGCGTTTTGCGCAATTTTCGAAGATCTGGGCGGGAGACCGAACGTCCTCCCTCGCAGCCGCCGTCTCCAAGACTGAGGCGGGATGCGACCGGAAACGAGAGCCTCCTTCTCCCGTCCGCTTGGGGGGGGGGGTCTCGCAGGGTTGCCGCGTGTGGCAGTGTCCACTTCCTTTTCCGGTCCGTGACCGTACTTGTCACTCGAGGACGACTTGCATTACGAACTGGCCGAAAGACCGGCTTGCTTTCTGTTATCTGATTCGTCTTTCGGAAGCGAAACAGGATTTCTTGCAAAAGGGGAAAGCCACCCAAGAAGCGAAAGATCGAGGCGATTCCAAGGCGAATATTTTTTTCATCTGTTTTTCTCCTTTTTCCCCGCGTGCCATCACGACCCCGATCGAGGGCCAGACGACCGACAAAAACGCGATTGCGTGCATAAAACGTTGCAGAGAGAAAGCGTTCCCACCGCCGACAGCCGCAAGGGATTCACCGACGTTTTACACCTCACTTTCCCCGCATTTTATCGAAAAGACATAAATTTATCCTTTCGAAGCTGGCCCCCGCCCTCCACTGCCACTGACTTCTTGGTGATTTAGCAGAAAACCGCTCGACTGCTTCGAATCGTCTCTGCAGTTCTAACTGGCACGGTCGAGGTCTTAGCCTAGTAATCCGCTTCAACCGACTGGAAACCACTCGACCAAGCCTAAATCTTTTGAAAGCACGGAGATAGCTCCGCCCACGTTTCTCGAGAAACCGTCGCCTATGGGAACGTGCCCAGCGAATTGCGCTTCCCGAGGATCCGGGAAACTTGGATCGGCAGTAACGAAGACATTCGACTCGGCTGAACATTAGCCTAAGCATATACGAAATTGCTTAACCTAAGGAACATGGACCTGGTCTATCATTGGCTGATTCCACTTTTTAACGAACCATGCAAGTCAAGATTATTTTCCCAGTAGAACGAGTCAAGGAATGTGCTCCGCTGCATGTGGATGCCGCGATTAGACTGTTGAGCTTTTTGCGGCGATCCGCTAGATGGACGATCGCAGTGACATCTGTATCACGATTCGGGCGACGAGAGGCAGCGGAGTGCCATCAGACCTTGGAGTCCCGTTTCGGCTACTGTTGGACTTGCCTGTGGCGTCGGCCGCCAAAAAAAAAAAATCCTCCGTCGAAATGCTTTCGGTGCAGCGTGTCAGTGTTAGATTCTTGATGTGGCCGTTGCCGTTGCGGTTTTCAGTGGGCCTCTTCGTGTTTTGTAGGGAGTGAGGCACGCCGGCGAGAATAATCGGTAGAGCCATGGCCCTCTTTCAGCCACGTGTCGACCAGTTTATTTCAAGGGTTAGAACCTGGATAAAACCTGTTTGAATTGGAAGGTGGAGCTTGCTACGACGGCCGCTTCCCCAGGCCCCCGCAGGCCACGTGTTACCTTTTCCCAAAGGGGTGTGGTGGGTGTAGTCCCCTAGAAAGTCAAAAGTCTCATCAGTATACGGATACAGCAGTCGTGGCCTTCGGTAGTATCTCCGACATACGTTTAAATATCAATTTGGCCCTTCGTAGAATTAAGGTTCAGCATCACCGCCCTGCAGAAAAAACCTTGAGTTTCCCTCTCGACTCCACCCTACAAAACAACCTCACCCGTTTCCCCCTCGCAGGTCCCGCCCGACACGAAGCTGTCCAAGCTGCACACCCTGACCCTGGCCACGGAGTACATCGCCCGACTGAGCCAGCTGCTGGAGACGGGGAAGACGGAGTCCCCCTGCGACGCCCTCCCCGACTCGACCTCCAGCTCCAACCGGGTCAGTCTAACGAGACGGTGTGCGCGCGAGACAGGGTTGCCACATTACCGATTTCCTTCGTTTACTCCGCCGAGGCGAAAGAATCGTTTTCGAGGTTTCAATCCCTTGTCGACACTTATTGGCTCGGTGGGCGATGAGATGTCATGCGACGGACCAGCGATTGAAAAATAAAGGAGGGGGCCCTTTGACCCCCGCCCTTAATTTTTTTAATGCGTCCCTTCAGCACTGTCTTCCGAGTATTTAAATGTATCTTATGCATCACGTTAATAATAATAAAAATGGTGAAAGAAACATTTATCACCAGCTATCAAATCAGATCACAGTACATTTAAATCCACTTTATGAATTTTCTGCCATCATACAAATTAAAATGAAAAGTCTATATTTCCCCTTTCTTAGATTGGCAGAACTGTCCAGTCCATTAACAAATCACTTTGGGTAGCAATCTAATGAAATTTCTATTTTGAATTTCTTCCGGCAGAGATGGCCAAGGTGGTGGCAGAGCATGATGGGTCAAGCACCCTCTGATGCAACAGTCGTTCGTAAACCAACTGGAATCCTTTATTCGGGTGGAAGACCAGGAGTTGCAAGGGAAGACCAACAACCTTGAGTTGCAAGAACATCAACACTCAGCCAACAACGACAGCAGCCAGGAATCAAATTTTTTTTGACGCCATAAGCAGACAGGGTTTGGGGAAGACAACAAGCCTAACATCGAGAAAGACCCAATTGGTCCAAAAACTTCTGGATCAGAAAATGCATGTTTAAAAAATAATAAAATGTAACATCCTCGACTACAGTTGATCCAAGAAAATTCAAACAATATCCATTAGAGGATCATGTTAAGCTTAAGTGGAACATACTGTACATGGTGGCAGAGTAGGCCAATGAATGTCATGCTGATTCAAGTTGTGATTTCAATCAACAGTGGGAGTCGACAAAATCACTTGGAAAAATCAATTTACACTTGGAGATTTAAAAAAAAAAAGCTATATATAATAAATTCAGTGGATTGTGAAACTGAACGATGAATAGAATTCCATACACTTTCATGCTTTCATATCGAGGTCATTTGTCAATTTCCACTACAGTTTGAAAAAAAAAAGCCATCTGGAAAGTTTGAAGATGTAGAATTATAGTAATTTAGGTTTTGTTGAATCATCTCAACGAATTACTTATCATCTAGGGCTTTGTAATGCACCAGTGCAAAAACAGGCACTCAGAAGCAACAGAGGAAGGATATAATAGAAACAAGTTATTATTTGAGCAAAGGTCTCTGAAGAAGCTTCAGTGATGTCAAAATGGAGAGAATCCAGAAAGACCGGAGATTTGAAGGCTCTGATGGATCAGTCATTTATGAAGTGTGATTGTCAATTTACTTTACCTTTTACTTCTGCTGATAAATGTCCTAAAATGCCGTCGACAGGTTGTCGTCTCACCGGTCTGACACGAGACCAGAACTGAATACGTGATAAAATACCTACGATATTCTCAGCGATCTATATCAACAATAGTGATTTACCGAGAGGAATCTCTTAGAGTAGTCATGAACAAGATGAACATAAAACAAATGGAAAAATAATCAAACAAAACAAATTAAGCAAATTCTTCATTTATTAAAAAGAAATGTTTTTACACACATCTGGGGGGTGACTTGGCAGTTATATGACCAAATAATTTTATTTTGTTCTTCAAAGGAAAAGGCTGGCATAACTTGTGATTGACTTTGGACATAAAAGTATGCACAAGTGCTTCCAGCATTGACAAAATGATGTCAAACTGAAGCAGGGTGAATGCCGCAAGATAGTCTCCTTTGGATGTTGGCTTGTAGCAAGTTTTTTTTTAAGCAAGACAATATATTTGATTATCAATGAAGTATGTCTGGAAAATGGCATCAGAGAAGGAAAGATTTTTTGGAGGGCTGTGATTTTTGACTGTCAACCCAAAGGCAATTGTTCCTTACAATGAAGTTGTATGGATGCATATTTTTAATTGCATAGGTGGCCACTAAACATTCCAGAATTTGAACTACATATCATTAGAGCATCTTACAAGTGGAATGTTAAAGAGGAGAAAACCTTTCACAAGATTCAGTTAGTGAGGCAATTATTAGACACGGTATATCTCTCTACACATGAGACCAGCTGCTTAAATAAGCAGAATATCACTCCCACTGACATACCCACCCAGTAACAATTACACCTGAACTTGCCACCTGCATAAACTGTAAAAGACATTTCTTCACCCACATGGCTCTTTGTATATTGAACTGTTTGAGTTGCAGTGCCCAGGGATGGCTCTAAAAATTGACTTTTTAAAACTATGAAACTTTTCAGCTGTCAACCCTTTTCAATGTAGGGGAGGGAATACATTCCTAAAGCTTGGTCAAGAAAGGATACAAGAAGAGTTTCATAGATGCAGTGGGTACCATCTGCTAACAAGGGCAGGTGAGAAAAAATTTCAGAGCAACATCTACCAATTCAGGCAAAAGCAGCTCCAATTGTTGGAATTTTTAGCCCCTTCACTGCCAGGTTTTTGAACACAAGACAAGCATGAAAACTTTTCAGAGGTGCTAGTGAAGGGTTACAACTACCCATTTTGCATTACAGCAAGAACTTGTAAACTCGTATACATTCTGATGGTGGAAACGACCCAAAACACTGTACTTTGACTTCCTTTCGCTTCTACAATTCCACATGGAAAAGATTGCAACTCAAAGGGGAATGGAGCTGTAAAATTCATGACAGCATGTACCAGTTGGGTCTGCAGGCCCAACTTCATTAGCCATGTGATCTTATGCATAGCATTACTAATTAGTGGGAAGAATCCTTCAAAGATGATGTAATTGTACTGGTCCCAAGCTCACCAACAAGTCACATACCTTTTGCCTCAATGTCTATTAAGTGAAGAACCCTGGATAATTCATGTCCGTGCATTCTGTCAAGATCATAAGTGGCCAGGTGGGGGGGAAGTGACAGGTTAGCATGTCTGAATAGTTCTTTCCAGCATAGATACCAGATTACTTTAAGGAAACTATAGCATAATGGGGAAATTACTTCTTCCAGAAGCATCTTTTCCCCTGAAACTTCCAGATGCATGTTGGAAAGGTCAAATTTAAGTCAATCCACAATGAACAGTCAAGACAGTGGATTGAAGTATCTTGCAATTGTGATTTGAAGCCAATTCAATATTATGGGGTTTTTCCACTCCATTTACATTAAAGCAATTATCTGTAGTAGAAGTATACATGGTACTGAAGATGTGATATAGTCATCTGTCATCTACAGGCAAATACTTGCCTGTAGGACTACAGGGGAAAGACAAATGAGGTGGCTGCACTATTCTGTGCATGACAAAATCATCAGTTGATTTTTTTCCTTCTACCATCTACTTGCTATCCTCCCAACTTCATAGAAGTACCAACAGTAAAGTAAATCTGGTTAAATCTTATTTCCTTTTCAAGGTCAATTTCAGAAATTGGTACCCACTGACCTTCGTTACATTCTACCATAAGATTTTTACCACCTCCCAACCTAGGCACTTAACACAGTCAAGACACCACATTGCATGCCATGACTTGTTACAGTATTACTTAAGACCAACAGACCTAGAGCCCCACCTTCTCATAAAGTCACCTATAACCTGTGAAGCTGGGAATTTTAAACTGTTATGAATAATGATTTGTTTTACTTATGCCAGAGAAATATTTGAATTTCCTCATAGTATTTGGGTAAGTGGATATTTAAAAACCAGCCTGTAACAATTTTGATGCACAATCTTTTTTCATGAGGCTGGATGCAGCTTTTGCGCCAAACTCACGGTTGGGATAACTTGAATACCACACAACCTGTCAAGAGTGCCATTTGATGTAGAATAATAGTGGGATTTTATGGGTTTTTTTGCAGTTTCTTTTTGGCCAAAAGTTGGTTTGAGGTTGGATGTCACAGGCCGGGTCCATCCACTCACCCATTTCATATTGATAATTTACATGTTCTGTTCCTCTCGATCACAAGTTAAAATTTAAATTGCATATGAGGTAGAAAGTATGCCTAGACTAGAATAGCATGTCTTTGCTAGCTTGTACACATGGAATCATTAAAAGAAAAAGATGATGCAGCATAAAAAGCTGAAATAATGTTAAGAATATGTTACAGTTAATAGTGAGTTTCTTGAGACATGTGCAATGGTGGTTCATGTACTTTAATCAGGCCACCACTGCAAACAGTTCTGTATGGTATCGACTTGCACCGAAGATTGCAGGATCACAGTTCTTATGCTATTCATAACAAATGGAGGTATTGATTAAGCATAACAGAGGGTGAAACTCAAGTCTGCCCTCTACCTACATGAAAGTGAGTCATGCTATCTATGAAAGCGACATATCTCATATCATTGACAAATACTTCCAGAGTTTTTTGAAGGATGTACTAATGAATTCTGTCATGCCTCATGAGCACTCCAAACACACATAAAATCTCAGACTAGCACAAAAATGACAGTCATGGGTTCCAGATCTCATTGCATGCCTACTATATTGCAACTGCAATATGAAAATTGCTCATCAAATCTTGGTTTTAAAAAAATTGAGGGTAAGACAATACAATAAAGAAGGTACAAAAATAGATCTCCCGTGAGAACATATTGCACTGTGAATAAAGCACTGATCAAGAATAGAATCTACAGGAAAGGACAGGGGTAAAATCCCACAAAAAACACAGGGATAAGTAATGACAAATTTTGGCAATTGATATGAAATGAGACTCCATAGGGATGACAGTTGATTCAGATCACATCATGGAGGCCAAAGCATAACACACCAAAACTGTCACACCGGGACCATCACATGCCCATATTCTTACCACCTCTTGGCACAATACAAAAAAAAAGAGTGGCATGTGATTCCAAGAATGAGTGATATAGACTGCTCACAGCTCAGAGACAGTCGCATGGAGATGGTGGAGGAGGATCTCCAGATGATGCTCATCAAAGATCAAGGTTGGTCTGAAGCGCAGGGTCACCTCACCACACATCCCGACATGAATTCCTGCAGGAGGGAATATTCAGGGTTTCCCAGCAATGCTT
Source organism: Darwinula stevensoni (assembly GCA_905338385.1). Classification (NCBI taxonomy): domain Eukaryota; kingdom Metazoa; phylum Arthropoda; class Ostracoda; order Podocopida; family Darwinulidae; genus Darwinula; species Darwinula stevensoni. The sequence continues at coordinate 30,454 of CAJPEV010000398.1, forward strand.
ACCACATTCATACCACACAAGATGATGCTGCCATTTTTGAGCTTTAAGATAAAACAATTGTACAGTATTCAATGCAAAACCAAAGTGAGTTGTCAAAACTTAAAAAGAAACAGTGGATCAAAACCAGGCCTTGTTGATGTTCAGCCTACAATAGCTTTGAAAGCTTGTTGCCAGATGGTTTCAAGTGACCCTACCTGAGACAGCATTATATTAATATTCATCAACATCGAGAAACAACACTCAAAACTAAAGAATGCAGAAACATTTCATATACTTGCTATCCATATATATCCAAACGAAAGAAGAGGATATACTTGCTAGGTGAGTTCATCTTTTGGTATGCCCTTTCTAAATGATTCATTTCATCATGAACAAGAAAACCAGTCTCTTAAGAAAATGCCTGGAAAAAAAAAAGTGGCTAACAGTGGATGTTGACCATCTACCCAAGAAATTTGCTGATTGCACGATATGGAGAAAAAGAGAGTTCTAGTTTGATTGTTGGTGCCAACTACTGCAGAGCTTTAAGCTCATCACACACTTCAATGGGGCAAGCACCAAGCAGCACCCTCAAGTATGCAACTGTCCCCTTAAGAAGATTTTGCAACAGAAACCACATGTAATAAGGATGAAAAATGAACAAACCTTTCTTCAAGAGTGCAGCGTGAGCCTTGCAGCAAAGCTCTGCTGAGGAAAAGTTGATAGCACACAGAAATCCCCGTCCTCGGGCAGAGTTCACCTTCGTGGGGAAGTGGTTCTCCAATTCCGTGAGCCCGGAAACAAACTTCTTTCCAACCTTCCTCACATTCTCAAGGACATTATCTCTCTTGATCACATCCAGCACTGCCCGGAGAAGTACCAGTTTCCCTGGGTCACCCATCCATGTATTGAAAATGCGGAATGTGCCATTTGGCCTGCAGTGGAGAAGAACAAATCCACAAGGGTCAAACACCTCTATTTTCAGGCATTGGACTGCTTCTTCATGGATGTCCTACATGATGTCATTTTTGGTTGATACTTTAGAATCATGGACAATGTAATCAGATTTCCTTCATCATTAATAAGAGGTATTACTAATAACAATATCATAATGACTCACATTCCTACTTCAGTTTAGACCAGCCGTGAACATAACTTTGAGTAAGACCTGTAACTTGCAATGGGAAAGTGAAGGTGTACCAAAAAAACCTGGGCTGAGTTGAAGTTGAGAATATACCCAAAAATCAGGAAAATCTCTTAGAATAATTCATGTCTGGTACTCTGGTTCAAGGGTTTCCAGACACTGAAGGATTTTGGCTGATTTATGGAATCCAGCTCTATAACCACTGATAATTCAGCAAGTACTAATGACCCATGATTCTCCTCAGAGTTCCCAAAGAAATCAGTCAATGCTATTTTGTTATAATCATATAAATGGTGATTCTAAGCTGATCTTGGCTTGGAGAAGTACCTGCATATTCTATGGTAATCACAACATTTTTTTTTGCAATAAGTAATCATAATTAGATGATGCATTTGATGAATATTTTAAAACACCCAAAGGTAAACTGCTTCTCAGAATGATAGGAGAGAAGGTAGGGCATTGTACCTGAAGGCATGTGTGTTGTAGAAGCCACCAGTGAGCATTTTCTTGGAGAAGGTTAGGAGATCAGGAGGAGTGGAAAGATTAAGTTGATCAATGCACCACATGGTACCTGTCACTCCTCCACCAGTTTGCACCTCATCCACTATCAGGCCCACTCCATGCTAAGTACATAAAATACTGGATTCAACATCCCTTGAATAAAAAAATTTATTTGAAAATAAATTTTAAAAGTGATAAATATGCCAATATCACAACCAGGTTTAGTGTGTTCCCTCAACATTGAGGTTTTTGGATCAAGCTAGCTTCTTGCTAATGAGGGGGCTGGAGGTGAGAAGTGGCAGATGTTGATCAAGTTCACCTGACTCTGAAGGAAAGGTAGCCTTGGCAGAAGGGCATTGCAAATTGAAGCTCCCTCTTTTTCTTTTTAAATATTATTTTGCGGGAGCAATCCAAATCACCAAAAAGGTGTCTAATGTCCCAGGAAACTCCTTACTCTATTCATCAATCAGCCATTTGGTCCTCAAATTCATGTTAACTGGCTTGATGCTCGACAGGTTAATAGCCCCCCCCTTTGCCTATCTTTTTTTTTTTTCTCTAGTAGCCATGAGGGTGGTCATCTTCCCTATCTAGCTGCATGTTATATGCCATCCATCTCAATCCATGCATTTTAACCATCACCACTTCAATATAGGCCTGTATGGTAACAGCTATCAGTGTCTCAAATGACCTTTCTTTCCACTGGCAAGGTGAGAGTGTATTGTTCAACTTCTGCATCACTGAACTCACAGGTAATCATGACAAAACTGTAGGCCTACAACATACTAACAGAGCAGACAAAGCCCTTAAAGATATGAAATGCAGATTGTGGGAATATACCAAGGAAGGTGCTTAAACATAATCAAGGCTGAGACATGTAGGAGGATAAAACAATGGGCAGAAATATGTAGGCAGATGTGACGATGGCAAAAATACGAATGTATCTTCATCCCCAAGCTATGTTAAAGAAACAGTTTGATATCTGAAAGCAGGCTTAACTATCATATTCATCAATGGCTCAATTCATTTGACCTGAGAAAGTTCCAATCCATGCCAATCTGGGCAAGTAAATTCAAAAACTCCATCAATGATATATGTCCTATTGGGATTCATGGTTGAATACAGTTGAATATGAACACCTTGATATCAAAGCATAAAAAATAAACATGGATCTAGTCCAATTCTTAAATGGCCCAAGTTTTGTACTCTATTATCAACTGGCCTTTACTCCTGCTCTGTCAATGTATACCATAAAGATGTTAGATAGTTCAAATAAGAAATGTCAATGCCACCCTTTACCTTAGTGGTGATGTCACGTAAGCCTTGGAGGAACTTTGGAGAGCCATGGTGATCTCCACCCTCTGATTGTATTGGTTCAACAAGGATCCCAGCCACTTCTTTCTTGGTACCTTTCAGGCTAGTCAGAATATCCTCAATCTGGAGAGAAATTAGTACTTTTAAAATTACAAGTATGATGTACATGTTGATGTCCCACAACAGTGATAAAAAATGGGCAGAAAATTGACCTGAGCAAGGCAACGCTCATCTTCAGCGGCATTGTCCCTTTGGTTGGAAGCCAGTGGATACTTATAGCGAGGGTAATTGGCAATTGGCCACTGGAATGCAGGGATGTCTACCTTGTGGATTGGTTTAGAGTGAGTGCAGCTAAGTGCACCAAATGTTCGACCGTGAAATGCACCTAAAAAAACAGAGAAGCACTTAGAAATTGCTGGAAATTGAACTGCCAACCCTGCCTATGCAATTGTTCTCATGTCCCACACAATAAAAGAGGTTTCAGCATTCAGGCCTTCATATCTGCTGAGAGACCTGTAGAAGCACTGCATCTATGCACAGATTGTCTCATACCTTCAGCAGTGAAGAATGTTGAAAAGTAATCATTATTTAATGTGTTTTCAACCATAAAAGGATAGATAAATGATAAGAGTATGAGAAAAAATTTTTTTTTTTTAATTAGCAATTAATTTTCCATTAAATTTTGAAGAACAAAACAGGGCAAAATCACGGCATTGGCAGAATATCAATTCCCACCAAAAAATATGATGCTGACTTTGCAGTATTGCTGCTGTGAATCTATTTCAATCCTACCCTACCCCTCAAACGAACCTAAAAAAAGAAAGAGACCATCTGGAAAACTGATATTCAAATTCAAAATGGAATAATTTTGATTTACACACAAAAATGAAGCATAATGATTATGGCTAAGTGAATCAAGACAACAAAAAAATGATAACCTTCAACTGCAAAAACAATGTCAAAGCATCCCTTCAGGCATAAAGAGAAACATTTCTCATGAAAGAATGAGACCTTGTCCTACCATGAAAGGAGAGGATGGAGAGTTGGGGAGAACCAGGTGGTTCATTCACCATGCAGCTCTTCATATCCTCTGGATCTGGGGTGGTGGTTCCTCGCTGCTTATTTCGATACTGGATCATTGCACACTTAAGAGCATTCTCGATGGAACAAGTCCCACAAGCCATTGTGGTGACCTCGGTAAGACCCCGTGGAGCCACCTAAATCATATCATACCATATGACAAAATAAATTTTCCCTGTGCTCCACTTGATACCATAAGAGCATTAATCAGATTCAATGGAATAAGCATAGACTATGGATCCACATTCTGAAGGACCAGTTCAATTTTGTGAGGGGTATCATTCTCAATGTGGTGATACACATCATGGATATTTTTAAATAAAAAAAATTTGTCAGTAGGCATGAACAAACATATCATTAACTTTTAAAATGTGTTAATCTTCAAGCAAAGGCATGACTTTGGTTAGATATATCTTGCTTTCTAAAGCATGAACTCTTTCTTTTTTCTTTTTTTTATGGCATAAGTAACAGCAACAGAGAAACCTGCTAATGATATTGATGCTGTAGGCTGTCCTGCATGGTCTGTCAATGTCTCTGCTTGTCAGGATATATATCTCAAGCTCAAAATGATGAGAAACTTAGCTTTCCCTCCATTTTCCTGAGCACAGGAAATTGAACAATAAGATTCTGAATCTCCCCAGTAGACTCTTTCCCTCCAAGGAGCCCATATACCAATGGCCAATACTGATGCCTGCTGCTTCATAAGTGTATCCAAGTAAAAAGAGAAGGAATAAGTTGAAACTCACAGAAAGTAGGACACTGCGCAGCAGGTGTGGCCACTCCCCACCAGGAAACATTCCAAGAGCAGGTCGATTAGCAAAGATTGCCTGCAAAAATCATTCAGCATACCAGTTTTGTAGGTCTACATAAATCAATGCCATTGATTGGCCCAAATGACCAAAGCAAACCAATTGAATTCCCACTATTCTTTTTGGTGAAATTAGCCATTTTTGTTCAACTTTTATTTACTTGGTTCTGAGACACACTGACCAACTGTGCCCTGAGCCAGTGACAAAAGTAGTAAACTGAATCTTCTGATAGCAAATATGTTTTCACTTCAGCTGCTGCAATGATGTTTGGTACAAAAAGCCACTTAGATAACTGATTTAAAAAAATGAGCTTGAAAGTGATTTACTTAACTACTTTGGAGGTGCATGCCCACAATGTTGTGAAGCTTTCCAAGGGATGGTGGAACATTCAGGTAAAGAAAATGGCAAAATTTTACATAAAAGCAGCATTAACTTACTGAAAATAAAAGTAAACCACAGTAGTTAAGCAAATGTTAACAGAAATTTTGAAACAATAGCTGTAGCTTTAGGGCATTGCAAACGGGATGGTAGCAAGGTGAAAATTGCCAAAGCTATGTTTGAATGACTGGAACAAGGTCTAATAAAAAACCTTTGAGAGGGTCTTCAATTTAAGAAGTAACTTAGCCAAGTACTTCTTAGGACAGGTTAAACTTTCAAAGATGTGTACTCACTGATGACAGAAGTATATATATAATTTATAAACATGCCATACAACAATATTCTGAATGCACCAACAGCTGCTTTAATCACAAAATCTTAGTTGAAGAAGTCTGACATGATAAGATTGACAAGTAGAACAATCTGTGATTAGTGAGATTTAAGAAGTCAGTCAACACTTTAAAAAGTTGGTCTAATATGCTTTGCTATTGAATGGCTTCTTAGCTGCAGCATGAGTGTTTCTTCCTGGCAGTTTATACTGTGATACTAAATGAATCCACTTGATATGAATCAGAAGGAAAAACTCCATTAAGTTCATCTACACTGCAGGCTCTGCTCATATGAGGAGTCACACATCAGAAAAAAAGCACCTGATTATGCCTTTAATTCAATTGATGGAGTGGGAGATTTAGTCTTACACAGTAGCTCTGGCACAACTCACCGCATTCTTAGGGTCAGCCACAGCCTTCAGTACATCAGGATGATTGTAACCAATTGGAATGGATGATATTTGAGTGAAGACATCAAGAAATGTGTTCCCATCCACATCAACCAGATAGTTCCCAATGGATTTCTCATAGTCAGCAAAGAGGTTGACAGCAGCAACCTGAAAATTTAATAATATAAGCCAGAAAATAAATAATAGACAGAAGTACCTGTGACATAGAAGCCCAGCTGACATGGTTGCACACCTTTTAGCTATTAATAATCTACCAAAATGAGATGAAGGCACTGAAATGTTCAAATATGCAGGTTAACAATATTATCATGGAAAAATGTAGGCCAAAATCTTGTCAAAATGAAATAGTTGGAACAAGTTACAGGCTCTCATCAATAAAGGAATCAATAATATCTAATAAATAAATGCTTCAAATTCATCTCAGATCTGCCAGGCCTTATTCCATTATATTCAAATTTTTGCTTAGATAGTTTATAAGCTATTCATGCAGAGCCATGTCAATAGCTTTTCTCATTTTACTAAATAATCTTGGTTAAAGGTCTAGCCAACTGAGAGCTGACTAGAGAGTATCTACAGGTTCATAGGAGAGTCCTAAAATCCTAATAAACCTTATGTCAATTTCCATTTTTCCTTCAGATGAATAATAAAGCTCTCATTTTTATGGAATATAGTCCGACTTCATAGCTCATCCACCTGAAACAAAAAATTTTGGTTATTCCCCAGTTCAAAACCCAAAACCACACAAATAATTTTTGCTGCAGAAATTTCAGAAACAATTTGTTAAGGGCATTAAGAATTACGAGTCAGCCAAGCTTTCTTCATATGGGTTAAGGAGGGGCATTAACAGAGGTATGTCTGGGCAATCAGGTAGCCTAATTATCAATGATTCTAAAAATAAAATAGGGAATTCTAGATCAAGTACTATTTCTGACAAACACTTCATTATAGGCAGCCAATTTCTGGGACTTTCATGACTTGCAGTATACACCCAACCAAATACAGAAACATTGGTATCACCTATTGATAGGTAAGGATAGGTATGAGGAGTGATATGACTTGACATTTATTTATATCCAGCATTATAACCAGACAAATGCAAGTTTACTCTACATAAGCTCAATAATAGAGCCAAAATCATTGAATAAAATCATCTTTTGATAGGGTTTACTATTCCAAAAGTTCTCCAAGTGGGACTTGAGGGCCAAGACTCAACCCATGTAGACGTCCAATACCTCTCCTATTTTACCAATTATTACACCAAATAGGTCTCTCTCAAGTATCCACAATGACAACACCAGAGACAGGTGGATAAAGGTCAGTTTCAAGACTCTCCAACACCACACATAGTAAAAGCTAGCTAAAATCCAAGGCTGAGAACAAGAAATTCAGAGTCAAACCTGTATCTGGTTCAGATCATCAAATAGTGCCTTGTGGGTGGGTCCAGGAATGGCAGTTACAACTGATGGAGCAGCAGGTTCTCTCAAGTCAGCAAGAGAAGCACAGGAATGAGATGTGGAGAACTGCTGCAATCTCCCTCGTAATGAGGCTAGGGAAAAAAAAAAAGGTAGCCAAGGTGCAGGCCAATTTATAAGTCAATCACAATGCATGATAGTGACTTCCAAAGTTTTTTCACTCCTTCTCAATATATTTGGATGAAGCCACTCAAAATAGCTGTAGATGAAGTCTCACACCTTCTCACTCAAGAAGTCTTTTTCATATCTCTCAGCAATGATACATGCCACTAACCCATTCATGCCAAACAGCTCCATCCAGAACCATTAACTTCAAGAGTCTTCCTGGCTTATTCAAATCTTTCTTGAATAATGGTTATTACAGCTTTACCACAGCAATGCAAGCCATCTGATGACTTGTTTACAATGTTTTTAGGTTGTGTCTCTGCATGTATCTAGAGCAGGTCTAAGAGGAAATGTTGAGGCTTCCTAAAAACTTGATCATTTTAAATATCTTTTTCAAACTATTTTTGTTTCTTCATTTTTTTCAAGTTTACTGTGAAAAGTAGCATGGTAATTTAAAAATAAATAAAAAATAATAATAATAATAAATAAGTATTTAATCCTAGCAAAATACAGTCAAGTTGCATTATTTTATTTTGATTACAAATTTTTAAAATAACTTCAATCTACATTAAATTTCTATTTATATTGACTTTAAGAAAAATCATAGTCAAAGAGTATGTACGCTTTTCTTAAGCCTTGTTGCATCCACAAACCTAAATCGAATGTTATCCCTATGCCAAACACATAATTCAAGCATGACAAGGTTGAATACACCGCAAATGGGGTTTCTAGGTCGAACAAAGCGCGAAGATCAAAGGATTCACCTCCCATGCATCAGTCCTACGGGACTCAAGCAAAATTTGGCATGAATTCAATTGAAAATCGTCGTATCCAGCTCAACAAAAGATACGTCGCATTAGAGGTCGAAATTTCATGCTAGGCCTAGGCCTACCCCGAGCCGACGGGCCTCAAGTAGGGCACTCGGCCTATTGGGTTAACCAGGTTAGACCCTGACCTAAATACGTAAGTAGATGCTCCTAGGTCTACAAGGAACTCACAAGAAGGTATTTGAGGTGATCGTAGGAGCGGGGCGGCGAGCAACGAACGAAAGCGAAGCGCCATCTTTCACGGAGAAGGGAGTATTCAAAACCGGAATGAAACCCTTTTATAGACCGGGTTGACCTTGAAACGTGTTTACCCATCTGGGATCTTTCGTATTAGAACGAAATTCATAAGGAGAACTCCTCTGTCTTCCCAGCTCGGGAAACATGCGATAAATCCTGCCAGATTCGTCAGGACGAAAGTATTTTTCTACTTTTTCTTTGGCGCCAAATGCGACGCATTGCTCAGAGTGAATCGATTGTTGGGCAGAAAAATCTGCTTTTCTCCGGGTTTTGCCATTTGTTTTGGGGTGTGTTGCGAGGAAATGTCTTGAAGTCCTCGAGGATTTGAAGCAGTCCTCAGTCGATGGCGGCGGTGGCGCTTCAGTTCGCAGATATGATGTTCCATATAGCGTGAAACATGGGCCCACGTTGCCTGAAAGGCAATTACATGCGCGATCCCAAAAGATTGGCGATTGTCGGCGAACTGACGTGCAAGTTTGAGTGCATGTGATCTGTCGATGTCGGTAATGACATCGGTGGGAAAGAAGTATACGACCTCGCACGGCCAGCCAAGGTCGAGCCAAGGTCAGCAAATCGATTTGCCGACCTTGAACGTGGTTTCACCACGTGGAGTGGCGGTGACCCCTCACTTTGAGCTAACCTTCTCAAAATTTTCGCCAGAGGCGAGGCCTTTAATGCTGGGACTATCAGCGAAAGGGAAACCGGTATATCGCTACATTTCCCTTGCATGAAGAAAAACTGCATGATCGAGCGATCGCCTAAGCTACTCGCAGGAACTATTATGCGCCAAAATTCAGCGCCATCTCTCCATAAAGTTTGAGATATTCCAGAAAGTTTATATACAGGGTGACGCAAAAGTCGCGCCCCATTTGGGGATTTCACTATTGCACTACATTAACTCTTGTTTCTTTCTTTGCAGGCAAGTGATGGCTGCAAAATTAACAAAAGACGAGAGGGTGGCATTTAGATATGTTCAATCATCCTGAGTACAGCGATTCGAAGTGTTTTCAAGTTTATGGCAAACTGAACATTTAGTGTAATTTACCCTATGGGGCGCGACTTTTTCGCCACCCTGTATTGTGACCCTTACAGACGTCGCACGTGACGTAGCACATGAAGTGCTGACTCGGATTTCTACTTGGCTGGTGAAAGATGACTAGGGAATCTTCAGGGTATGGAAGGCCCACGATCAGTGCTCGGTGACCAAAGATCCAAAAGTGCGTGGCTCCGAACAGAGATGTCGCCCTTGTGCTCCAACTGTCGGCCTCGATCTGTTAGATCGGTGTTCTCCCTGTTGGTTTTGTACAGAGGACAAATAATGCCTTCCAGTACTGTAAAACTAGAAGACACATTGGAGGAATTGGAAAGTTTTGGGTCTATAATCAAATGCATTGAGCAATCGTCTCTGGAATGTTACAGATCTGGCATGCCTGAGAACGAGCTTCCCAACTCACATCTCTGTGCACGATAGGTGAGAAAGCATGATCTGCTTATTAGACTTATTTGGAGAGATATGTAAGGTATAACTAGACAGCATTATTAGAGGTCACAGCACTTCGTTCCTCGAAGAGCAGTGGTTTTCAAAATCCCTTCTACTCCCACGGAAGGTCTGTTCGGTTGTCCGCGGACCACAGATTGAGAACGCTTTGAACTCCCGCGCATCTCAGAACCATTTCTAAGTAGCACAATGGTAGTGACCCGGCCATAGGCGGTCTAGGCACTATACACTAGGCGATAACGTTGCGGCAAGTGGGGCATGCAGTAGATGGCACGCTACCTACTAGCTGGTGGCGGGCCACTAGTTCTTCCCACAATGTGGCTGTCGCTCCCCTATTGCGTGTTACATGGCGTGATCCAGTTGCAGTACCAAGAGTCTCCGCTAGATGGCAGCTATGTTACCTGCAACCTTCAAATGCAATTAAGTACCAGTCTTCATGATATATCAAAATAGCTTCCACCCCTCTTTCCTCTTCTCATTGTGCAGTTTATGAACAGATATGAGGAAAGCGTGGGACAATGATGTTTTGATTGCAATGTTTAACTCAGGGAATTATCAATTCCTGATATTAAGTATAGGAATGCAGAAGTGTACGGGAATAGGAAAGGGTAGAGTGCCTCCACCGTACATACCGCGTCAAGGGACATCAAGAAGGCCTTCAATGAGACCCAATGACAAGATCCCAAAAGGACCGATTCAGCCAACCTCATCCATACAGTGGCCTCTAAAGGGACTCCGGTTCAGTTTTGCCCCGGACCTCTGGAAACCTCTGGCGGACCTGGCTAATACACCACACAAGAGCCATGGAAGATGGCGAGCCAATCCTGGCGAGTGGGACATGCAGTGGGCCACCAGCTCTCCTCCCTCAACGTAGCTGGTGGCCCACCATCTATGTGCCACTTGGGATGATCCCTCACCAACGATCAAGTTTGACAATCTACTGTCCAGTTACTTTCTCCTCATGGTGATACAGAGGAGCACCGTAATAACATGATTATTTGCGCAGTATAGCACGTATATATCCCATATGGTAGAATCACATTTGGCATTTTGAACATTGCGTGAACATTGAATGTTCGCTCAATGTTGTCCCGTCGGCATATTTACGCCAGGCCAATGGTGAGCAATGGGTGGCATGCTGCTTTGAACCAACGTAGGTCCCACACATCTTCGCTATCTGGGATATATTTAATCCAGATATTTTTTTTTTCGTAGCTGCCACTGGTCATGGGAGCCACTGGCCTGGCTGCCACATGCGTCAAATTTTAGGGACTTTTAACCCTCTTAGTGCCACGCTTTCCGATGAGGGACATGCAAAAAATACCACGCCTGTTTAGGTAAAGGTCTACCATGCTCTAGTGGTGTGCCTAACACTGCTCTCTGTCAGCCCTGTAAGGAACCAGCACCGAGAAAATTTCGCATCCAAAATATCGGTCCATGGCACTGAGAGGGTTAGAGGGGCTAAGAGTAACGGGGGAAGGGAGGGGGAGGGAGGGAGGGGGGAGGGGGGGGAGGGGGGAACGTTAAATCGGCACTGACGATTTCTTTTCGCGATTCTCACTCACAGCCGACTGGAATATGGGCCCACGTGGCCTACATTCATCCAATTTGTGGATGAACTGTCGATCGGGTTCATCCTATTCAAGGTCCGCGACCGATTCGGATTCGTTGGCCTCCGTTTCGGCAGGGAGGGCATCGAGAGCATCGAGAGCATCGAATTCGTGCAGTCCGCGAGTAAAAGCGATCGCGGAGAGTCGAGAGGCCCTGTCGCGAAAGCGACGAAAGGGAGAGCGAGGACTTTCGCGCGAGATGTTCGGACTCCATTCACTCGAGAAGTGAGACCCATGTGAGACCATGTGAGACTCATGTGAGACTCATGTGAGACCCATGTTGCTGGATTGCTTCTTCCAAATTAAGGGAAAAACCTTCGTGTGTCTACCCCGACCTTCATCGCCCTTCAGCCGCCCTTCAATCGACCTTTCTCAAAGGCATTTTGCGATAACGTTATCTTTGGCAGCCTCCTAAATGATTTACGGTCTGCAAGTACCTCAGGTACTCGCAGTACCTCGGGCCACAACGCGCTTCATCCACCTGGATCCCAGTCACGATTTTCCCACAGATTCTCCTCGGAGAAGAAAGAGACGGATCGATCCCCCTGGAGGAACCAGGATCCACCTGGAACTTCGTTCCAGGACTCCATCGCAATTTGGTCACAATTTGAGTGGCATCGCTGAGTTTCTCCTGCGTTTATTTTTTTCCCTCATGTTTTTTTTTTTCCATGAATATTTTTCCATCTTGAAAGTTGGTCGGAGTCTTTCCAGCAGCGATGTAGCGTTTTAGGCTGAAATAAATAAATAAATAATTAATTAATTAAATATGCCAAAAAAATATATTTCGAAACTTGAGAGAAAAAAAAATTAAAATTCGGGGAAAATCCTGATTTTCGGCCTCATCAGCTGCATTTATAATAAAAAAATAATAACCTATTCAAATTGATTTATTTGCGGCATCGTTTTTATAAATCGGCAATGGCAAGGAAAACCCCTGAAAATTGCATATTGCAAATCTGCGAGGATGTTGCAAAAAAAAATTCCGAAATTCATTGCAACTAGCCCAATATTGCAACTTTAATTGCAACTTTAATTCGTACCAATATTGAATTAAGTGGTACGAATTAAATTTTGGACCTTCTCAGAATTTGCCAATTTCATCTCTTTAAAATTTTTTTTTTTTTTAAGTTGTGAGATTTCAAATGAGAAATTCTGCAAATCAGCTTCTGATCAGGTAATAGCTAAATTTCGCGCAAAAAAATTTCCTTGTTGGAAAACGGAAAATTAGCACTGAGAATTGGCAGCGAGAAATTCGAGCCTCCACAGCGGCTTAAATATTAAAATATTAAAATTACAGCGACTTTTTCTGCCTGTCAATTTGCATCATGCCGATTCATCACGCTCGGGCGACCGACGATAATTGGATGACGTCACCTGCACGCGCTCCCAGGGGGAGGGCGGTGACGTCATCCATCTCAATTTACGGTCATGACTCCATCTGGACCGTGCCAGAAATGAAAATTGGGCGGAAACGATGAGAAATCAACAATTAAACGTCACCTGCCCCGAAGTCGAGAAAATTTCGCGAATTTTTTTCCTGATTTCGCGATTTTCATGCGTTTCCACGAATCAACTTCTGCGAGTGACGTCATCTAATCCTGCTAATGGCTTGTAATGTTGACATTCTGCTGAGGGCTTTCGTGTTGACAGCGGTAAAATAAAGCCGTATGCTCCCTTCGTGCGTGTGAGCTGCGTGTTATCAGCGCAAACAAAATTTTTTGCAGGCGTGCAAACTTCGACCTGTGAGAAGGTATACGCCTGGACGGCGAACCACGAAGTTTGTAGCAAAAGAAAAAAAAATAAATGAAAAATAAATGAAAAATAAATGAAAAGGTAAAAATTGGATTTTAAAATAGCGAAAATTGCAGAACTGTGAAAACCATCGAATCGAACCGAAAGAGTTACCGAATCCACCGTGAGCCAAATTGTCCGAAAACGATTCTCGCCGATTCCGAAAAATCGCGCACCAGTCGGTTTGATTGCATGAAGCAATATCGCGGGAAGAGCGGAGGGAGCGGACCATCTGCGACGAACAGCATCACTCGCATGGGGGGAGGGGAGGGGAGGGGAGGGGAGGGGGGAGACGTCGAACTCAAATTGTGACCAAATTGCGATGGAGTCCTGGAACGAAGTTCCAGGTGGATCCTGGTTCCTCCAGGGGGAGGGGAGGGGAGGGGAGGGGAGGGGGGAGACGTCGATAGGAATGACCAGGTGAGACGGGCTGCGATTGGCTGGGGGGGATGGTGACGTCACCGAGGCCCGTCCCCTCCCCGCACACAGAAGGACGACATCATTGATCAATGAACGGGAGAGAGAATGGGCCAGGTGTGCACGCAGTCTGCCTTCGGTGCTCGGCCCGGGAAGCGGTTCGCTCGCGCCGTGAGTTTTTTTTCCAAACCCTATATTAGCGTTAATTGTGTGCGTGGATGTGATTTTCATCGTCACGACTCATTCTGAGGGAGTTTCTGCCTGATTTCCGTGGAGGGGTTTCCTCCCCTCGCGGTCGAATCGGCGAGGATTTGACGATTTTTGTTTCTCGCAAGACGGATCCGATGCTGCCGATTTTTTATTATTATTTCCCATTCTGCAATCTTTTTTTTTTAAGTGTCGAATTGCAGTTTGGACCAAATTGACTTCGGGCAGAAACTCCCTTTCACCCATCACACCCCGTTGTCGACCTCCCCCGAGTGAATGCGACCGAGTGCGTCTGAGAGCGACTGAGTGCGTCTGAGAGCGACTGAGTGCGTCTGTGTGCATGCATGAGCTCGGCCGTTCCGAGAACGAGGCCGATAGGGGCGGGTGGCCCACTTGATAACGATCCACCATGGGGGTCGAGAACGACAGGTGGGGTTACAGGTTACCGGGGAAGGGTTTAAACGTTCAACATGTCAATTTAAATGTGGTTTCCGCATCAGGACGCGTTCACGGGCTAAGAGCTTCCTGCGACTTGTGGAAGGGCTTAGAGGGGCCTGTACGGGGCCTAAAGGGGCCTGTAAAGGGTGTAATGGGATCTGTAAAGGGGCTATACGTCCCAGTGAAGAAGAATATTTCCAGGTGATCGAGACCGATCGGTTTAGAGAGGCGATGGTGGAAGAAGACGGCGGGGACTTGCAGAGCCTGGAATGGCTCCAAGAGAAGAACCTGCTGCAAGAGATCATCCCGACACCGCCGGCGTCGCCCGGATCGGACCGGCGCCGACCGGAGGCGAAGCGGAAGCGGAGCGTCACCGCCTGGTACCTGGAGGAGGTGGAGCGGCGGGGCATGGACTACAAGGCGAATCCGGAGAAGCCGCCGTACAGTTATGCGACGCTGATCATCATGGCCATGAAGGCGAACGCCCACAGGATGACGCTGTCTGCGGTCTATCAGTGG
Source organism: Darwinula stevensoni (assembly GCA_905338385.1). NCBI lineage: Eukaryota > Metazoa > Arthropoda > Ostracoda > Podocopida > Darwinulidae > Darwinula > Darwinula stevensoni. Next base: position 45,513 of record CAJPEV010000398.1, read on the forward strand.
ATCCGGGAGAATTTTCTGTACTATCAGAACGCGGATCCGAGCTGGCAGGTCCGACATAGATTCCCCGGAACCGGAACCGGAACCGGACGATGCCGTAACGTTACTCTCCGATTCTTTCTAGAATTCCATCCGCCACAATCTCTCCCTGAACAAGTGCTTCACGAAGGTGCCCCGCGGGAAGGGAGAGCAAGGGAAAGGCGGCTTCTGGCAGCTGGACTCCAGGCACGTGGACTCGTACCTGGAGGGACTGCAGAAGAAGAAAGGCCGCAAGGACACGCCCCCTTCCTCGTCCTCGACCAAGTCTCGAAACCGAAAGAACCGCAGCCGCAAGAAGAAAGACCCGCACACCTACCACCTCCCCGCCCCCCTCATGTACCCCCACGTGGAGGCGCTGACCCAGCTCATCCAGCCCCAAGAGAGCCTCTCGGAGGGCTCCATCCCCGACGCCTGGATGGAGGGCGACGGGATGGGGGACGTGGTGGCGAGCTGGTCGAAACTGGAGGGCGGGTGGAGCCCGGCCTCCCTCGACATGGACACCTCCTGTTTCGACCTGGACGACGATCCGTTCCAGAGCCTCAATTTCATGGATCACATGGATCATCTCATCATGCCCGACCCCTAGCTCTCGGATCGGCTCTACCTCTGCGCTCATCAATGATTCATTGACGAAATATTGTGATCGATGAGGAAGGAGGGGGGGAGGAAAGGAGCCCGTACCGTGCCTGTATCGATCCCATTGATCCTCACGCGCCCCGTCATGCCGGCCATTATGCATTTCCTCTCTTTCTCTCTCTCTCTCTTTCTTTCTCTTTTCTGTATGACCGAGTTCCGTCCCGAGACCGATTCCGTCCGCCAGTGGTGATGATATCTTCACTTATTTTTCCTGGATCTCATGTGTGTGATAGTTGCTCAAATCCAGATGCACATGATCGATTTATCATGAGGCAAAAAAAGACTCGAGACAATAAAGTCTCTCTCCGGAGTGATTCCGCTTTTCTCATTTCCTGCACGGAAGATCTCGATTAACGCTCGTTGAGGTCTCGATTCGGCGGGAAATCGCGCTCAACGCAGATGGCGCCGCCGGGACTACTTGACACTTGACAAATTCAGACGGTGAATAACGCGACTGTGCTGACATCTGGCGGGTTTTGGAGCGATTTGATACATTTACTGCTTGGTCTACTTCAAGCCCCCCCAAAAAAATCCGAACCAGAAAAAAGAAGTGAGAAACTTTTATTTCAATTTTTCTTAGTTGAAAGTACGTTTTCTAGAAATAAAATAAAATAAAATGTTCAGAATTCTTATTTTTTTGCGTTCTGGGCCATCGCTACAAGGTCCCGTATGAGTTACCAATTCAACAGCCCTTACAGCAGGTTCCTCCTAATTTCAGCAAGCAGTGCAACAATTATGCAATACATTATTTTGCAATAACAATGGAACAATAATACTCAAAACCAAAAAAAAAACTCGGTTGAACCCAACCCAACAGAAAACAAAAGCAACACAGCTGCGAAACGCACGCGATCGAAGTCGAGCCATTATTCCCCAATCACGAGATAATTGCTGCGTTCATTCACGATCCACGCCACGGGGAAAACGTCACGCATGACGGCCGGGCGTGCGACCCGGAGCAGGTGGCTTCGTGACGTCACGACCCCTGATTGACCCGGTCTGTTTAAAAGGCGACCGAGTCGGATTGATGGTTTCACTGCGTTGAGGCGAATCGTTCGTGGCATGATTGATGACATCGCGAGTTGATAAGCGTAGGGCAAGCTTTGTCTAACGTGTGATGAATGCATCAGGTTGATGCATGAAGCCGATGCATCAGGCATTCTCACATTTCCCATTTTGCATGCTCAAAAAATGGCGAGTAGCGAAGCTAAAGGGAAGAAGAAAAGGAAACTGACGTCATCCGCGGAATCCTCTCATTCCTCGGACAATCGACAAGTTTTCCTTTCATAGCGTTCATCTGAAGGTGAAACTCTAATCGATTTCGCGACAATTTACGCGAAATGGCTCTTCGTCTCGCAGTTTCGATCGGCGTGCCACGGAGAAAGAGACTTTCCGAGAGGACAGAGAGAGCATTCAGATGAGGGCTGAAAACGCCTTTTTCTTCAGCTTCACTGTGACGCAATCCCCAAGCGGAACCGGCTTAGCAAGAACCGACGAATGCGCTAATTGGGTCGCGGATGACTCGGCGAATGGCACCGCGAATGCAGCCGACGGTTTGAAGGAGCCCGGCGAATTAATCGACATCGACCGACGACTCGGCACGCAAGGTCGACAGCAAATAAGCTGCACTTAGAGAAGACACCGGGGAACCCCAGGGGACTCCAAGGGACTCCAGGGGACTCCAGGGGACTCCAGGGGACTCCAGGGGACCACGTCGATGTGGCTGGCCTCAATCGGACGATCAGAGCGACCCGACCGACTTTTCCATTCCATTCGCGTTCGATCGCCGAGTCGGACGAGCGGAGAGAAACGCGCGATCCAAAACGGCATCTGCAGTAACGTCGTCTGCACCTCGGCCGTCCACACGAAAATGACCCTTACGAGCAAGAACCCGCAACGACCACGACTCGACGGGGTCCCACCGCCTCCCTTTCCCTCCCGTCATTCGCATCCCGACCTCGACCAGCTCAAGACGCGAGCCTCCGGGGCTCCTCTCCAGACAAAATTTGAAGTATTGGACAGTAGAAATTCGACTTTCCGAACGTCATTTATACGTTAGGTAATACGAAAAAATTAACTAGGGTACCAGCCCAAATATATTTAATTTCTTTGCCAACCGTCGACACCTCTTTAACGGGATGATACCATTTAATGAAAAGTGAATGAAAATTCACGAGCAATGAGGTTTTCGGCGAGCAGCAAACAAAAGAATCGTCGTACATGGACAAATGCTACAAAGGTTCAAAGGACAAAATGGAGAAAGTACGTTCGGTCTAAATGCCCCTTTGTCTTTAAATATACCGACAGTCGTCGCGAAATCTGAGACGTCAAACATGTTCATGTGGTTGCGAGGAGGAGGGAAAGCGCCACCTATCGGCGATGTAGCGATAATGTCCTGCACGGTGACGACGGATGTCGAAAGAATAATTAAGAATCGCATCCCAATCCCAATCAAATGTTCCTTCTCTGAATATTGGACTTACATGGGAATCGATTTTCTATAGATTTCAATGATTGCGGTATCCGGAAAATTTTTTTTTTCCTCCCACATGAAGAAATCAGCCAGAAAAACGACAGAAAAATCATTCGAATAAATAAATCATTAGTCGCTAATAGAAACTATGTACAGAAGAAATTAATAACAAATCAGACAGCGTATTTACGCAACCTCATTCCCAATGAACCGCGAAAAAGCCCCTCCCCCCCCTCCCGCCCCCAACACCAGAACCCAACCGAACGTTGGAAGTACTCGAGAGCCCTCGCGAGAAAAACCCCACGAGACGGCGACGCCCGGCGCATTTCCTCCTTGCCGCCGTCACGAGCGGGTGAATCATCGCCGTCTCAGAAAGGCTGCGGGATGGGCTGGGGTGACCTTCGTGGGATTGGAGGGTCCGGGCAGGGTTCTCCTCGTTTTTTCCTTGCCGCGCAGGCTTCTACTCGCCGATGATCCTAGACGGCGAACCACGTGTCGGGGATCGATCCCTCGGAAGTCACGAAACGCGTCTTAATTTGCGAGGGAGCACAAATGAGGGGTGTCGCGAGAGGGGTCGCGAGGGGGGTCGCCCTCGACCCGTTTCCATTCCTCGATGGGGCGAGGACGACTCGATCGATCGCCCCGAACGTGTCGCTGCATCGCGGACGAAAATGTCGGAAAAAAACTCCGGGGAGAAATGGCTGATGGTTAGGGCCGTGCCATCGCGATCGATGTGAGAGCCTCTTTGAGGCCTTCGGGACCGGGGGAGCGGTTCGCATGAGAGCGTCGTCTCAATCGGCATCATGCGCTCCCTTAATCGATGGTAATTAATTAATTAATTTCTATTCCCTGGTCACGGAGCTCCGAACATGCGATATTTTCGCGATGTCCGCGAACCTGTCGGAAATCGGAAATGGCACCGATCTCATCGCGACACGGCGACACTCCCACCCGCTCCCACGACATGTATCATGTATGCATCATGCATGTATCATGAATGCATCAGAACGGGGGAGTGGGGATGCATCAGAGCGAAAGAGTTCGATGCGGAAACACTTGGGAGCTCCGTGTAGCGTCTTTCTACTAATTATTAACGTCGATTCACCTTATTTACCTGTCGCTTACCTGTGATCAAACAGAATACTTTTTTGTTATTCATTAGTAGAGTCCTGCCCGGCTCAATTTTCTCACCTCGTGATGCCCTGATGTCGAACATAAAAAAACGCTATTGAACTGAAATGAAACAAATAGAAATATAAGTCGAGAAATGTTCCATCTCTACATGCAAATGGTGCAGAGATGGAATGTGCAACATTTCATATTCCTTTCCTTCCGTGTTGGCAACCGCTTGTCAGACGGCAAAGGCTTGAGCGAAACCGCTGCTAGCACCGAAACTAATGCTTATGTAGTGTGTCCTTATCTGTTAAACTTCTGCATTATGTCAGCTACAACGTTTGGATTGCATTGGAAGGGAGAGAGGGTGTGGGGACAAGGGGGAGAGGGGCAAGGGGGGAGATGGGGGCAAGGGGGGAGATGGGGGCAAGGGGGGGGGGGGGGGGGGATCCTGACTACGCCTGGGGTGATTTTTCATAGGGTCAATACAATTCATGGGGCCTTTTTCCAGCGGGATGGTATCAAATGATGGAGTCCATGCTCATCCATTGCCCAGTCGAGTTCGATAGGACTTCGCCAAGAACACTGATTAGGCTGATTAGGCCTCGTTACGAGGCGCGAACTTGAATTGTGAGGGTGAGGATCACGTCGCACTTTCGTTGTTGGCCTAGAAGGCGTTGGCTCTGGCCTCTTTCGTTTACTCTCGTCGGTCCGACCGGACGGAGACGGAAGGGGAAAACCGAATTCTTTAGCTCATTAAGTCCCGGGCCTTTTTTAATGACGCAAACGAGCCGCATCGTTTCATCGAGCGACTTTTTCGGCTTGGGAGACCACCCGTCCCATCTTCCTCGGACTTCTCCCGCCACCCCCCACCGCGTGATTCCTCGTTTCCCGTCAAATCCCCCCCCATCTCCCTCGATATAACAAATCCCCTCGATAACTCCGCGCATTATTCACCGCGACATGCAAGCTCACCCATCGCCGTCTGCATCGGCGCGTGCTCGAAGCCACCGCGGTTGTCAATGTCATCCGCCTGAAACCTGAACGCCACTGATTCCAGCCGTCTCTTCATTTCCCCACACCCGCTCCTTATTTATAAACGGGGCACTCTCCTCCCAAGAGAGCAAGAGAGACTCGAAGGACTCGCTTCGCTCCAAAGCGGCACCTGCCGATAGAAGTGGGAAGGAGCGGAAGCACGCGCCTGCCGACAGATGGCAGCACGGCTGCGATCGCGGTTGTCAGGCTGTTTGTCGTCGGGCGTTCACGTTTCAGGATTCGAATCGTCCGGCGACGTTCGGGTGAAGCTGCTGCGGCACGCGTGAGAGGATTCCGTCGTGGCTCTGGAATCTCTCGTTTCTTGGCAAGGGTTGAAACGACGAAAAGTTTGAGGGGATTCTCGTCTTTGTACTCGAAAGAATGCGAACGTCTCATGGTGAATTAGCACAAAGAAGGAAACTGAGGGCGAGGGAAAGTTCCCGCGCTTTCTAGGCTCTATCCCCCCCGACTCGCATTTGCCTATCTAATCTCTCTCGGGACGGCCGATTCCGTTACAGCGTTGGCAAAGAAACGCAACGGAGCAATCGGCATCGCGATGCCATTGTCCCGAACGCTGGGACCCAGCCCAACACCGTCGATAAGGTTGTGTAACGTATCCGGGAACAGTGTGTGCAAGCTCTCGCGTGAGCCTCGTGCCCATCGGTTTCCCTGATAGTCGATCAATATCACTGTCAATGTCAAGGTCAATGTCACTAGCTTGACAGCTGAAGGCCGAAAGGGTCGGTAACGCCTTCTAAGCTAAGAATCGATGCGGAAAGTGGTCCTCACCCGAAGAACTTCTCATCCTCTCGGTTCAAGTTTTCGTTTCGGCCGCAACTGCGAGTACTTTCTGATAGGCGAATCCACGAGCATGCACATCACCCGCTGACGTCCCGTAGAAAACGACGCAGAGTGACTGGAAAAACCTGACGTTGCAGTGGAAGGGGGGGGGGGATCCTCACTGTCGCTGTGCGTGTTGCCGCGCGAGGCCTCATGGCGAGGGGTGAGTGAGGTCTTGCTTCGTGTGTCATCAGTTTGCTGTCGCCGTCTGCACCTCGGTCCTCGTTTCATTTTCTTGCTCTTCGTCTTTCCTCACCCTCATCGGGAATGTTTTTTTTTTTTGCAGTTCTTCCAAGAAGTACTGTACGGGAACAGTGCTTCCCTTTGTTCTCGCTTGCTTCCTTCAATGTATACTAACTTGTGCATCAAGGAAAGTTTTTGACGCGTCTTTACACCTTTTTACCGATTCGCAAACTTCTATTATCAATGGTGTTTTATACTAAAGGTTCGTCTGCTTTTATTTCTGTTTCCTTTTCTTTTTCGTTGTGTTTTGTGTTACGAGTGTAATCATGAACCTACTACTTGTTTCAGATATTAATTTGCAGTTGTTCTTCACCTCTCCATCACAGTAAACTCATAATCAGCCTTCGTGAATAACTCCGCAGAGTTGACCGAAAACGTTTCCGACTTGAATGAAATCTTGGAATTTCCCGCGATGACAGCACAAATACCAGAAAAACTGCAAAGGGCATGCGACAACCGTGGAGAATGATGGAGGTAAAATGGCGGACATTATGTCGCGGCCTGCACGCACGGACCTCGCCTAACCGGGAAAATTGCTGTTGGAAGCCGGGAGGAAGTGATTGCAGTATTAAACTGTAGTTAATTAGGCTTATGCCTATAATAAGCCTAAGTTATGTTAGGCGCAGACCGATCCAAATTCAGAGCTAGGTAGGCCCAACTTGTGTCTTGACGGTGGATTTCAGTGAACCCTAACGCTAGACCCTAAATCGTCATAGCTCCATCTGCCATTTTTCATGAATTGTGCGATTTGGTGGTGGTGCCTTTGGATGTGGTGCACGTTTGCAGAATGAATCATTAGCATGTAGCCCTTCCCTTTTCTTTTTATCATTAATTTCATTACTGTTAAAAGTGATTTTCGATTGATAGCATCCCTTCTGTGGCAGAAGCAAGTGGAACAGCATCACTCCGCTCTCACTTAAGTCTCTGGTTTCACGAGAACAGTTATTTTGAGACAGCAAATGCCGCTCAATTATACCTCATGTGGTGCCATTCAGATGGGTGTGAGGAGAGTGCAATCAATTAAAAATCACAGTATTAACAATGTCAATGGACTTGGTAAAAATAGTTGAATGATTTGACACTCCCACAAGGGAGGTTGAACTAGCCTTAGGCCACATAAAGCAAAAGTCAAGTTAAGCTCTAGTTGAACTAGCAGCAGTGCTGGTTTTTTTTCTCAATGATTCCTATTATTTCAATGTTTTGGGTATTGATTTTTATTCTCCCTACCCCTCTTTCCTGGTGCTGTTGCCAGTGTATGAGAGACTCTAAGTAAGCATAATTATTGTCTTTGGGGATGAGACAGGGCCAGATTAAGGGGGGGGGGGGGCAAAGGAGCTATTGCCCTGGGGGCCCCCAAAGGAAATTAACATTAAGTTTTGTGTAAAGGAGCAAGGGGGGGGAGGGAGCCTTGAGAATCCCCTTGGCCTTGTAACTTCTTAATCCAGCCATGTGATAGGGTATATTTCTTGAGTTGGGCCTGTAGAGTGATGTTGCTTTCTGAGTAAAGTGAGCTACTATTTCAAAACTTGGAATACCTAGTCTATAGAAATGTATCTAGCACATATGAGGAACAGGAGTTTCCATCTAAACAGACTGGGCTGTCAGACAGTGAAGTTGTATTTGCTCAGAAAAGGATGTTGCTCTTTGTGCTTCTGTCATTATCTCCAACCCAACTGACCCATCATCCTTCAAAATAGGTTGTCTTTCTCATTCTTTGGCCTTTAACACCGAACCGGAGGGGGAAAATAGCAGTGAACTAACTGTGCCTGTGCAGGTCAGTCCTCGGACCGACCCATGACCCAAGTACAATGCATGCCTGGGAAGGCCATGCCAAGGCTAGCAGATGGAAGGGCCTGGGCAGGGCACATGGCATGACTGCTCCAGGATGCTAACAGAGCGTAACTATTGTATCTACTCATTAATATTATGCACTCATACCTCAACTCACTCAGCTGAAACTGATATCACTGTGATCTACTTATAAAGTACTATCATTTGATTTATCTCTTGCACCATTCGGCTGGTGGTCCACTACGGTACTATATCCAGAAGATCAATGCTGCTTTAAACTTCGGGTGTGAATAGGACTTGTGATATTTTTTTTCCTTCACCCTAGAGCAGGGGTGCCCAACCTACAGCCCGTGGGCTGGATCCAGCCCATGGTGACATTTCATCCGGCCTGCGGTGCCTCCTGAAAATTATTGTAAATGTAATATGGATATTTAAAATATAGTTGTAGTGGCCAATAGGAGGTCCCTTAAGGGGCAATGCAGCCCTGTTGGGCAAAAAGGTTGGCCACCCCTGCCTTAGAGAGATTTGTAACAATGACCACCTATCAACATGGAGCAATTATAGGAGCAGCAAATTTCAACAGACTACTCTTAAAGAGTTGAGGGACTGATAATAGAGCCTTTGTTAATTACTATAATTAATGACTCAGCACTGCTTTGCTATTAGCTTAGTCATCTCTTGACTACCTTACCATTTCCACTTATTCATGGCTTCTTTTAGAACCTAGCTTGTTTAGACTTGGAGATTCTATCAAGTTCTCATCATGTATTGGTAACATTTTCTGTAGATTTGTTAAGAATTCAATATAAAAAGAAGAAATCTTTTATAAACTTGGTCCACTTCATAGTGCTCTTGTACTTCCGTGTCTGTGGGATAGCATAATACTTTTTTTTCTTCAAGGAAGTGGGTGACATTGTTAGTGACTTTGTAATTAGTTTTTTCCTCATATCAATAAATAGCATTGCTTTAGGTGTATCTTTGCATGTACAGTGAGTGTTCAAAGTTCACAGCTTAGGTGCACAATAGCACCTGATGGTTTACCTTAGGGTTGTGGCCATATCTTAATATGTACTGTTCATTCTATCTAGCCTATGAAACCTGTGGACTTTTCCTCCTTGAATTCAGCAAGTCTCAACCTACTTATTGAACCTTGTAGATTGTGTCCATTTCTTGAATGTTCAAGTTCTAGTTCTTGGCATAATGAGCTTCAGGGGAAGAAGAGGGTATTACAATAATTGGGGAGAGTATCCCAGGTCAAATTACCGACCAAGATCAAGAGGCAGGCCATACATGGGGAGGTATCAAGATTGGGAGAGTTCTCGAAGGCGCTATGATACAAGGTGAGAATGCTTGCATCTGGTTTGAGTACCTTTTGCTTACAGCTTGATTAGTTGATACTGTTGACTGTAGTGCCTTGCAGTGAGGTTTTCATCAGATCCCAGAAGTAGTTCTCTGCGAGGGAACCAGGGCAACCTTAAAATAGTGATGAAAGTGGAAATGTTTATATGTCTACTTATCAATAGCATTTTGAGTTAAAATGTTGCATGTTATACCCTGTGTGCTTGGATATAGCTGGTTTAATGGTATCTCACCTTTTCTCTACTCTTGTAGCCATCATAGCCACGGAACAAGGGATGAACTCTTATCGGGTTTGTCAGAAGAGCATAGGGTTGCTTTGGCCAATGATATCCTTGATGCTGTTCTTCGTAAATCTGTGAGTTACTTTATGCCTTCATCCTTTGCTACCATAATTACAGCCCTATGCTTTTTTTTGTGCTTACTTTAAATAGCTTGAAGGTCCTGGTTTAGGAGGCCTTGGACACTCCAAGTCTGAAACATTGTTCATAGCTATCTGCTTCATTCAAAGTGAAGTTTTTCTCATCATAGATGGCTTTCACAATGACTTTCAACAGTCCTAAATATGGTCCAGTGGGGCCTAGGAGCACATGCTTCCCTTATGGCCACTTGTGGATCATTGAGTTGGGGCGATGGAATTCTGTTGGTTGGAAACATAGATCCTGCACCTTCTGCTATTGCTACTGACTGCTGCTCATGCCTTTGCCTCCATGGTCACACCCCTTTTTTTTTTTTAGTTTTTGATTTTGCAGAGTGAGTGGGAGCTGGGAACACCAACACTTGTAGAATCCTTTGGTTGGTTAGAATTAACACGAAGTCTAAAGGCATCTTGGACTTTCTTCAATTGCATTAAAGTAGAGCAAGACTGTACTTCCCATGTAAAGGGGAGTGGAAATTATGAGCAGTCCTATTGGTCTTGGGTTACATTGGATCATGTTGAAAGTTAGTAGCAATTGTGAACATGCCATCAGTCTTAATTAAGAGGAGGTGTGGGGTGTCAGTATCAGTGTCCCAATGCTTCCTTCCTTTCCAAACTGGTACACTTGTCTTAAATTGGGACCAGCTAGCCATGCATTAATTGCATGCCATTCTCTGGATTACTCTGTAAGACTCTTTTCATGTGGATAATTATGGAATCTTTTGACTTGTGTGTAAGTCTTGAGTGATGTAGGCCTTTGGAGAACCTTAAAAACAACATCATACATTATTGTTGCTTCTGCAGCTAATGCAAATTGAACATTTTATTTTAATTTTCAAGGAGAGAATTTAGAAGCATCAAAATGCAATAGAATATCGCCCCTCTGAACAATACCTTCCACAGCTGCATTTGCTATGAATTTACTGACATTCCCCAAGTGATTTGCTATTTTGAGTTTCCATTTCTGTCAGATCAAAGCAGTAAAGGAATAAATCAGGATTTTATGGGGGGGGGGGGGGAGGGACATGTCCAAGCATGAAAGCTAATCCCCATGTCTGTTTGATCCCAAAAAAAAGTCCAGTGTCTGTATAGGTTACTTTCATGCAAGCCCTTCCATGTATGTTAATCTGCTCTATGAAAGAGAGTCCTAAGCTGGAATATCATGGATTCAATCTTTACTCCATGGATCTTGGTTAAGTAGTCTTAGCTTGTAATTTCAAACTTTATCAGTTGGCATGGTGTGCAAAGTTTTCAAGCTTGAGTGGTTTTGCAAACCAATCTTTCATAATTATGTGGAATTTGATTTTTCTTATCAAAGTAAATGAAAATACTTATGATGATCAAGTGTTAATCCAAGTTCCAAAGGATGGAATATCAGTTGAGAATGATTCCTTGTTTTTGCACTGAGGCATTATGAGACTGAGGCATTATGAGACACAATCAGGAATCGTTGCAAGGCTAATTTACTTTGATATTCATAGGGTGGATATCCCTGGTATACACTATACTCCAATGAGTTTTGGGACATTCCCACTCCAATGTTACAGACCATTTTTGCTATTTGCATGATGGTTGCATGGAATGTACAGTGCAGGATTCAAAACATGTACTTACTGCAGGATCTCATGTTGTTGCAAGGAGACATGTTGTATACAGCTGATGGACTTTCAACAGAGAATGAGCATTGGGGGCCACATCAAGTGGAGATCCATTCACAAAGTTGCAGAGCTGTTACCTGAAAGCCAATTGTAGATAATGATATGGTGACACGGAAGTCAAATGTTGCCTAACCAATTGCTTTTTGCTCTTGTCAATGTATGAATATTACCTTGAGAGACAGAAGAACATTCAAATGGACAATGAAACAATAGGTTAAAGATGTAACAGGCTTTTCAAGAAGCTGCTAGAAAATGTGTGAATTTGGGTTGAAAATACATGGTGAGATAACAGTATGTTGTCATAAACAAAACAACTACATAATACTCAAGCAATTTTTTGATGCCTCACCCTGTTTATTCATGAGCATGGGTATGGTGGTCAAGGAACAGCATGCTAATATTTACATAATTTGGAGTGTATTTGGTCTTTATAGTGCAAGGACATTGTGTCCCAAAATTTGCAGGAGTATAGCACATAGACCTACTGGGGCAATGGCTCTGTAACTTGCATAATGTGAACTAAAGTGAATAAAGTTGGAACCATTTCAATTGTGTAAATTATGAACAATTAGGTGTTTACACTCGTATACCTCTATGGCCTGTAGAAAAGTGTAAGCATAAGCATAGATGTTAGTTAGCATTGTTTGGCTAGCACAATTTCTGTTTCTGTGAATTTTTGGAATCATTGCCACAGTTGTGGATACCTCATGCCTAACTGATAAATATTAAGAAAAATCCATTGGAAGGCAATTTTTGAGGCTTGCACTTAGACCAGACTCTTGTCTGACATCTGTCACAGTAGAAGTAAATTATCTATGCTGTTCCAGTTTAGTGCTGCAGGGCCAATAGAAATGAAGCTTGTGTATGCCACTTTCCGACCCACTCCTTCTCATTCTTTATGAATAGTGCAACAAAAGGGTAAGGATTGAGCAAAACTGAAAATCTTGGAAATGGTTCTCCATATTCCTGCATCAAACATGTAGCATTGCTTCTTGGGAAAGTTATTCATAAATAAGGTATTTAGCGCATAAAAATGTACATATTTCAAAGTTCTCCTATCTGTGAACATGTATGTTTATGATATATAGGCCTTGCATGACTGTAGCTGCATTGGGTGAGGAGATCAAAGGCTAGAATTGCAGGGAAAAAATCATGCATGCATGGATTACTAAGCAAAACACTTAGCATTTGAGAAGAAAATTTGTGTGACTTCCTCAGTTTTAGTAATGTCATTCTACAAGGAGAACTCTGAGCTAAGAAAAAGACTGGAGGTGGCACAGCCATAGCAGAGCATAGGAAAGCATTCTAGAACCTTAACTGAATCTGCTATCCTTAAAGGATGGAATGGAATAGTACCAAGGCATGTACTATGTGTTGATGGGGAAACGGAACTGGTACCCAAGGGATAAGAGGAGTTGCCCTTGAATTCCTAGCTATCACATTTGCCATTAATAACTTCAAACCTAACATTTGACCCATTTTTGATCCCAAGCATTTTTTTAAAATGTGACTGGCTTCATGCCCTTGGCTTACAGTGAACATTGAATAAGAAGTCACATTAGTTCCATCATTGACTCATGACTCCCCATGAAAACAGGCCTGGAACTTGAGGCCTGTTAGGCACCCACATACATGAGAGAGAGAAGGCTTGGGAAGGCTTCATGGGACTTTATGGTAATCAAGGAGAATGTTGGTTGTGGAATGGCTGTCTTTCATGTTAGCATTTTAAATGAAGAGGAAAGTCAGGGAATTCCCTTAGGAGGGAATGGAGAGAGGCCATCTTCCATTATACTTGGAATTTATCTTTCATATCTCATTGCTCCACCAGTCTTTTTCATAGCTCAGTGGAGGAGGGTCTTATGCAATGCACAGCATGGATCTCCTTCCATCTCCTCCCTTCAAGCATCCTTGAATCCCTTCCTTGCCTCTCCCCTTATCCTCCCCTCCCTCCATTAAAAAGAAATTTAAAAAAGATATTGCAAGATATTCAACAAAAAATTTGGGCATTGTTGAGGATCTGATACCAATAGTTTCACACCATGACTGAGTCTCAACTTTGCTTCCTTGAGGCTTCAGCTGAGGAACAAGGAAGATTGTGGGAAAAAGAGGGAAAAGAAAGCGAAAATCCCCCTGCTGGAATAGAAACCTCATCTGATCTTGGAAACAGAATGACCCCCAAAGGTGGTATTTGCAGGTCATGAATCTGACCTGTGTGAAGTAACCAATATAAGCACTCCAGAAGTACCTTAGTTTTTGAGGTCTGAGGGGGGAATTGAGGCTTGGGAAGGGTCTGTTCAAAGTATAGGTGTTGCTGCACCAAAAGATGCATGGATTCCATTTGCATTTCAGTCAGTTTCCTTCATGCTGAGAAGCTTTCATATTTGCTGAGCCATGACTTGCTTGCCTCATTGTCAAGATTATGGCAATGATTTGAACTGGATCTCAAAGGGAATGGAGTGCAACTTTGTACACTGTTGAACATTTCCTTCCTTTTTGCATAGACAGGAACCCAGAATGTTTGTAGAAATGAGTTATGGGATTCAGTTGGCACAGTTCTACCAGGAAGAAGAAGCTGTCCGATTTGAATTCTGTTGGTCAGCATTGCACCAGACGAAGATGGTCATATGCCCTTGTTGTTAATGACAGCAGATGGCATTCTGGTTCATAGATAGAAAGCTGCTCTAAGATCAGAAAAAAAGTGAAGATATGAACACAACTATTCACAATCATAGTCATGGAATTGAATACTGGATGTATTCTCATTGGTTGGCAGGCAGTTGGCTGATATTCTCATTGCTGGCAGGCATTTGATGGCATTATCTGAGTTTTGTTGAACATCATAGCAGACCAGAAGATGACGTGCATGTACTCCAGACTGCGCATGTTGTAGCTGAGGCCTGAATCATGCCTGTATACCCGTAGCGAGAGAGGCCGAGTCATCGTGAGGAAGGGTACTCTGGAAGAGGAAGCCGGGGAGGGAGTGGAAGATATTTTGGCAGTGAGTCTCGTTCTCGCAAACGCAGTCATCCATCCTCCGATTCTGAAGAGGATGGCTCTTTTGGGAGGAAGGCTGAGAAGGGAAGTGATAAGGGAGAATCTGATGATGAAAGTGGAGCTGCTAAGAAGAAAGAGAAGAAGCAGAAGAAACAGAAGAAAGACAAGAAAGAGAAGAAAGAGAAGAAGGAGAAAAAGGAGAAGAAAGAGATTGATGCTTCTAGGTAAGCTGCCACTGATGGAGAGAAAAATTTTCCCCTCCTCGATTTACTCTGAAAGCGAGCTGCCAATGCTGCTGATCCCCCGTTCGAAGACCTGCCAAATTCCATGGAATCTGCCTCATAAGACCTCCAGGATGGCATGGAGATCAGCTGCTCAAAGGGGAATGTTTCACCCTCATCCTTGAGGTTTTCAAAAGAAAGGAATCTATTTTCTTTTATTTATTTATTTGAAGCATCCCTCCTGCCTTTCTTGGAAAAATTGAAATATTTTTGTTTTCTATTAAGAAATGGAGAACTAATCTTTCCTCTACCTTAAATTGTTGAGACTGCCCTGCACTATCAGTTAAATGCCTATATTATTGTAGAGCTATTTTCATGCATTACCAGACCTATTATACAGGGCCAGAAAAACCAAGCGCTGCTCTTCAATAGTTTTATCAAAAGAAAAGAAAGCTGGAATCCTCCACTGAAGAACAATATTTTTAGTACTCCAACCATTTGACAATATCATTGAGAAGAGGTATTACATATGGCCTCAGAAGGCAACCAAATGTGACTGGTACTGATGCCATGTCCATAATCTTTGGAAAATAGCATCCAACACAGGATCTTTGCATGCAGATTCTTAAGCTGGTTTATCTGTTAACAGTTCTCTGAATTTTCCCCCAAGTGATTCATTGGAAAGCTGCAAATCACTGATGCTCATTAACCCCATTTCAGGTTTTATCTAGTATGAAATGTGCTAGTGCATGACAAGGACAGTTGCCTGATACTCATGAAATGTGGCTCCATGCCATTGGAAGACAAACATTTGTCAGAGAAGATGCCAGTCCTCAGGGAACCAATAGTTTGACCCTAGAATTAGCCTGATTTACTCCCTCATAATTATCCATCTAGTGAAACACTCTATAAAAAGTTTAATGGAATACCACCCAAAGTTAGATGATATCCCTCAAGTGGATATTTCTCAATGGGACTAGAGGTCAGTGGCTGTCATGTTTAACCCCTTTGACGTCATCCCAAGTACGTACTCATCATGTGGCTACGTACTTACCTGATTCAGGATGCTGCTGAAATATGTTAACAGCTGTTCAAAATAGTGAAAGCTATATTGGAGTTTTTTTTCACTGACTTTGGCAAAGAGTTGGTTTTTTAAAATATTTTTTTCTTCAGTGGATTCTAGCCCTTGCCTCCTGTAAGGAATTGATTGAAGCACAATGCTTGGTTTTTTTTTTTTGGACCCACCCTATGGAAAAGGTGGCAACTCTCCTGCTTTTAAAAAATAATTATTCTCAGTATTTTTTTCTTCATTGTTTTAAGATTAGGAAAACTTCATCTCACTTCTTTTGCATTATTAAGTCACCTTCCTTGTGTTAGCCTGCAGGAACCAAAATGCATATCTACAGGGTGTGAATGCTCAGTGCATCATCAGTAGTTACATCTCTGATAGTATAGTAATTTGGACTCATCTATTTACATTGCGGAAAACCACCCAGTTCCTATTCTTATCACTTGTGTATGCTCTCAGGCGTGCAGAAGAAGGCAACCAAAGTGATAACCATGACAAGAAGGACTCTTCCCGAGATGAAGCTTCTGGTCGAGACAAGGTGAGTCGTTTTTGTTTTGATGCAGTATGGTTGCAAAGATGATGCAGGTGAGAGTGTAAGGCCTAATTCACACTACTATCAGACAGAGGGAAAGAAAGATGTGCTCTGGCTGATGTATATGTAGAGAATGTCTTGATTTCCTGAATGCCACGTGGTCAAGGTCTTTATCTTGCTGTTTGAATCTCTGATAGCTCAATAACCTAGTAATGAGGAGTCTTATCTCACAAGCATTTTACTTCTTCCTCGTAAAAATTTTTTGCGGCAGCATGAAGAAAAGAGCCAGGAGAAAATATTATCATTACTTGTTTGGCTTCTGCTACCAAAGAGTAATGACCATGGCATCTCTCAGCCTTTTTTTTGTAATTTTTCTTAATATTAGACTAGAATTCCAATCCAATCCAAAATAGGATTGAAGCTGTAGCAGTCCAATTCTTCAAATGCCTTAAAATCTTTTTCTTGAAAGTGCCAAAAACTGTAGCTATAGATGTGTCATCTGGCAAGCTATGCCATTGAAAATTCTGAGTGGAGAGTTCCTGTTTCAATTTCTCACTTTAGGTAATGCTAAGCTCTGCCTATGTGAATGTAGAAGTGAGATTTTGAGGCGTGAGAGAGTCTCTTTGGTCCATATGTCAATGTTTAAAATCCATTTTCTCTATCTTCCATATCTCTAACTGAAACATGGTCTAAAGAATTTAATATTTCCTGGAAACTCCATGACTTACCAAAGCCAAGTCTTATACTGGTGCACAAATGTTCTTACCCACTTTTTCCTCCCTGGTTTCATCTCAATCATAGGAAGATACTCCATTGTTTATGTATTATAAAAACAATGTTCTCCAATTGTCTTTGATATGCATTGGAGAAGCATCCTCAAAATCACAAGAGAAGATGGATAGTGAGGATGATAACCTTGCAGCTGCATTGACTTATAATGATTTTGTTCATTGGTCACTACCCTTGGCTTTGTGAGAGAAACCAAAGATTTCTTACATATGTTGCAGCTTATTCAACCATTCTGGATGCAATGATGGAAGAGTAAAATGTCATCTCCTCATAGTCATTCTTTCCATGGATTTTGCAAAGAAGTTAAAGCTCTTTCTGATGGAGGAAATTGAAAGTTCAGATATTAAACTGAAGTTGGAACCTCCAGTTTCTCAAAGTATGCTATCATTTTCATATTCCTTTTTCTTGTTGTGACTCCTTGAATTTGATGTAATTGCTGATGGCATAATCCATGTCAATACTACCTTTGCAACATCTTTGGAGTTGCTTAGGGGTGATCCCTTCCCACTTAGGGAAGAGACAGGTAGAGCTCTTCCTTTTTGTCTGGAAATGTTGCAGCTGGTAGTTCTGGGGTGTGAGCTGAAAGTGACAAAATTTTTATGAGCTCAAGAACTTGCACTGTCATCACCATCCATGTGCTTCTTCATCATGATTTTCATGAAACCTCAGCAGAAAATCTATACAATTGGAATGTTGAATGAAAGTAGAGAGTCCAAGCTTTCCTGTGGCATGCAAGCCAGTCTCAATTAGCTCCAGCCAAGATGATCTCTGAGAGAGGAAAAAGTGGCTTGGATCATCTATGCACCAGTGTAGTTGGTTTTTGCTTGCCTTTTAGCCCTTCAATTGCTTTTAGATTCATGGATAGATGCCAAAATAGATAACAGTATTTTAATAGTGGTGTGACCTATGCTTTTTAGAAGGGTGGAATTTCATTTTCACTCCATTACAGTAGGAAGTCATAGGTCCTTGAAAATAGATATCATGAAGTATAACTCCAAGATCAAGATCTCTCACACCCTTTTTCTTGCCTTCTTTCCCTTCCTCCCTCTTCCTCTCCCCATCTCTCCCCCATCCCCCCCTTCCCCCCATCTCTCCCTCCCTCTCTTTCTCTTTGCCTTTGTCTTCTTAAAATTCCACTTAATGTAATGCTTCATTTAATAAAATATGATTGGGTGGTTCTTATTCTTAAACCAAAGGTTTATTATGGAAAACATCACATTAAAGAATATAGCTATTAGAGTAACCTGCCTATTTGTTCTCTGTAAAAGTTTCCATCCTTCATCCGTGCAGCTCCAGACACACCTCATAATATAAAGGCATAGCTGTCATTTTCAGTGAAATGATGGGAGAGTCAGGAGGAAAAGCAGTGAGCCAATGGGGAAAATAAAAGAAAAAAGGGGAGAAATTATGAACAGTTTACAATGAAAAAGGAGCTGGGAGAAGAGTGCACAAAAAAAGAGATGAGAAAAGTAGGAGTAAGGGAGACGCATGTACAAATGCTACAGCCTAGAAGAAAAAAAGCAGAACTGAACTTTATTTCATAAAAGTCACCTGAAGTAGCTACAAAAAATTCAGTACAGGAGGTTTTTTGAGTGGAATTCTCCATTTAGTGAAGTAGAGTTCACTTTTTTCTTGGAGTATTCCAATATGTGCTGCTGACTAATTTTGTACATTTTGCTTTATCAGACTTATTTAACCACTTCACCCTTCTCTTGTTTTTGAGAGAGAGATAAGTCATGGGTAAGAATGAGTAGTAGATCAAGAATTGGTTCATGTAAAATTCAATTCAAGGCTTCTGTAGCTAAGGAAGTTTCTCCTTTCATTTCTATGATTTGACATTATTACTCAGCCATCCCACTATCCCTTGCAGGGTTTTGCTGTACATCTCTGTAGATGACAGCCTTAGAATTAATTTTGGTGAGGAACTATGCCCTACAGTTTTGCAGAATGGAAGTATACTACCCTGAGTTTGTTTAAAATACCTGCCTCTCATGAAACCATTGTTTGTGAGCTTTATCTGCTTTAGAAGCAGTATGGATGTCAAGAGTAGGCCAC
Organism: Darwinula stevensoni; assembly: GCA_905338385.1. NCBI lineage: Eukaryota > Metazoa > Arthropoda > Ostracoda > Podocopida > Darwinulidae > Darwinula > Darwinula stevensoni. The sequence goes on from CAJPEV010000398.1 coordinate 64,772, forward strand.
TTAAAAATTATGATTCTGGTATCTAATTGATATTCTTTTAGAATGAATCTTTCAGTCATAAAAGCTAACTTCTCCTGCATGAAAATTGGTTCTGTTCTTGTGAAACCACTTGTTGAAGCTCTCAGAATGAGATTCAGCACCAGCTTTTCAATTAAAGAGCCAAATGTACTTTCATTAGTATCATCTTGTCAATTGCTAAAAGTGAGGAATTTGAGTTGGGTCTCATTATTCAAGGAGAATATTTACAAATTGCTAAGGTCAGGCTTAGATGAGGAATCCATTCTGTCTAGGTTTCAGACGATGGTAAATCTCAGGTGGACACAGGACCTGAGAAACATGAGGGCAGCCCTTTTGGAACAGACCATTCTACTAAGTCTGAGGTGAGTCGCTTACAAATATGTCATGCAATTGGAGTACATGTAGTGGAAAGTAGCCTGTTACACTTTCATTACAATAAAATTGCACAAAGTGATTTGGATTTTCATTTTCAGTCTCTGATCTTCCTCTTTTAGAAGCCTCCTGCTGGAGAGGAGGGAGAGCATTCTGAGAAAGAGAGGAGGGATGAGAGTGAGGAGCCCAAAGAAAAGGTAACATCTGAATCCAGAGAGGCAAGGGAGGAGGAGGAAGACGAGGATGAAGAAGAAGACGAGGATGACGAGGATGAGGAAGAGGAAGATGATGAGGAGGGGAAAGACAAGAGAGACAAGGAGAAGGGAAAGGAAAAAGAGAAGAAGAAGAAGTGGGATTTTTCTGAGCCATATGATGTGTACTTCTGTCATATGTGCCACACCAAAATGTTCTCCACACGAGTGAGCAGGAACTTTACTTTTTTCTATGGGTATTCCAGTGGCAGCATTTGACTGATGGGTAGGTATGATCTCAAATGTATTTTAGTTGGTGCCTTAGTTAATACTGATTGCAAATATAGGGGGAAAAGTTACACATTAAATTTTGCATTGTGTTTTCAGTTTTTTCACACAAGCCTACTATTTATTCATGACACTAACTTTTTACTATATTTTCATTATTATTTTTTAATTATTTTTTTTTAATACTTAGTTTTATATTTTTTTTATAAAAATAGTAAAAATCTAGCAGTGTCTTCAATTTATTCAATTGACTTCAGTCTCAACCACTTATAGGATTGAATTGCACCATGTGGTATACAATTTTTCTTTGCTCTGGAAATGCCTGTTTTTTTTTTTTAAGAGAGTGGAGTCTGGAGAATCACATTCTCATGCACACATGTTCCTTCCATTTTTTTGCATGGAGTGGGGGGGGGGGGGAGCATTGGAAGGGACAGTTTGATAAATTGCAAATGGCTGATGAGGCCATGTTCCCTCTAAGATTTGTAGTTGCTGATGAATTGACACAGTTCCCATTATTTTCTGAATTGCATTTTCTTCTTGGGAATGGGAAGGATTGTTTTTCACTTAGATATACCAGTAAATACCACTTGGTATCAAATTTATTTTACCTATATGGACTGTTGTATTCATGATGAATCTCATAGTGGAACCTCTTAGACTAGTAGTGAATGCAAATTTGAAACATTTTATCCTCTCAGGCTCTCTTGCAACATTGTCGCACATCATATCATGCTGATCATCTGAGGCAGATGAATTTCCGAATCAGGCGTCAGCTGGCTCTTATGCGTCAGAAAGTTGAGGTGAGGTCATTGGACTTTATATATTCTCTGAATTTATATTTGTTTTAGCCTGCTATTGGTACCATGTTTGTCTATTTTAAATCATTTGATGCCTCTAGGCAGAGGAGAAGCTGCGACATTTCTCTCATTCCTCTCGTCATGAACCACAGCAATTTTGCACCACTTGCAAGGTGTTGTTCACAGGGTCCATAGCTACACACAAAGCTTCCACCAGTCACAGGGTGAGTCATTTACAGTGCAATAATCCTCATTTTCACCAACTCTTGCATTATGCTAATTGTTTGGTTCCCTGACTTAGGACATTGTCACCTTCATGCATCCCTCGTGTGGCATATGCCAAAGAACCTTTGTCACTCGCATTGAATACGAGAAGCATCGACTGTCCCTCAGCCATTACCGAGTGAGTCATGATTGTAGCTAACCAATATGTCATTCTAATAGAACACCACCATTCTTTTTTTACTTCTTGCATGGTCAAATTATAACATCTAACACTGAAGGTTGTCTTGAAAGTAATACTTGATAACTTTCGTCATGTTCCATTGCATTCCTATAAATATTTTACTATACTACCACTTTCCAATTATTAGAAAAACATTTTGATTTAAAGATAATGAATATTAAATAGCCATAATTAAGTAAAGTAATATGAGTGGAGATGAGTAGTTCCTTCAAGATTGAAGCATTCACATATTTTGGTGTAGATCTTACCCTGGAGTTGTTAAATATGACTGTCCCCATTACTTGGGAGTAATTGGGACACTGCCACAAGCATGTGTGTGAAGTATATGCACAACAGACACATAGTACTGTTCATATCTGGAATGCCATCTCGCCCTGCCTGTCATAGCCTCCACTTGACCTTTCTCTGGGCATTGTGAAGTTCTTGTTGACTTGTGCTTCTGAGACGTTTCTTTTTGCAAATTTTTTTCTTAATAACCACAATTCTCATGTCTGAATATCTGAAGTTGCTGCTGAGATTATATAATCTCTAAACAAAGAAATGTATCCTGCCTTGATGGTCAAAATTGTTAGACAAAAAATATATTTTGCGGATGTTTTTTAAAGTATTAACTGTCATGTTGGAAATTTGGAATTTTTTATGTATCAAGTGATGCCAAGAAACTACTTGTGCTTTCAGTTGAAGAGAGAGAAAGAAGAGAGAGACAAGAGCAGAGGTGGAGAGGGTGAGCCCGGTGATGATGAAATCTCTCAGCTAAACATGGAGGAAATGTTAACTGTGGACGCAGTTGGGGAGTATGGTATGTTTCCATCATCAGACAGTACAGTAGACCTATGCTGGAGTCTGTTCATGCTCCAGTTTTCTTGCCTTACTGTCAACCATGTTACAGCTTCTGGTGCATCTTTTCTTAGATTCCCTCTGATTACCATCTTCTACTTTCTGTGCTTTGTGCGAGGACGCTTTATTGACCAGTCAATTAAAAAATTAAAAACCTGTCAGTTAATGCATCAAGTACATAGTCTATATGGTCATTTATTATAAAAATTAGTTAATTACTCTCATTGACAGTTTTGCACTCTTATCACTCAGTGCTTATTCTATGAGGATGTCTCAACTACATTTCACCTATTTACTCTAACCAGTATGGAAATATCAGAACATAAAATGCCAACCAGTGATGTTTTAGTCATAGATACTACCTCTAGACTGTTCTTTGGGGGTGATATAGGATTAGGCTTGATGTATAACCTGATTTAAGCTTTAATGCTTAAGATTACATCTTGAACAGGGTCAGGAACAGGAACTCTTATGCCATACCACCCAGGTTGTCTGTATTACCATGAGAGAATAATGGATTCTTTTAAAACACTGAAATTACCAATGACAAACCTTGAAATTCAAAATAACATATATTGGGCAAAATGTGCTACTTGGGATCAGAGATTCAGTTGGTAAGTACTAGTATGCATTGGCATTATTTTGATTCATTTGTGTTTCAAAGAATGGAGCAAAATTGTTGGTGGATGTTTGATGCTTAGGAAAATAGGAAAGTTGTTGACAGCTTTGTGGTATTTAGGCATGAATCTTGCTGTACCATAAATATCAATATAATACAATGCCAAATTGTATTATATTGATAGTCAGTTTTATTCAATAGGCTCAATTTTAAATGTTGCATTTGAGTAGATTTAAGAAGGTTTGTGCTGAATTTGAAAGAAAATTTGTCTATTGCATAGTATGCTATACTAGTTCAAACTTGAAGGATAAAAAATGCCCTGGACATCCCTGCTGATTGTTCACTTCAACCAGAGCAGCGAACTGCTGTAGAGGTGGGAGCACTCATTTGAAGGCAAGTAGATAATTCATGTAGCTGCCAAATGCAAAGGAGACATTGGTGTATCCCTTTCACCTGTCCACTGAATCATCAAAAATGTTTCACACAAAAATGCTTTAAAAAAAAAACATTTCTCCAAGAGTGGAGTTACTTGGCATCATCAATGTAACAATTCTAGATTAGTGGCAGTGGCTGAATGCTTGCATCTGAGAACATAAGAGCTGTTTTAAGCATAAACCATGATTGAAGGAGTGGTTATCCTTCATGTTAGGCTAAAACCTCCCACATTGGGCCTATCCAATAAAATATACTTTCAGTGTTATCAAATACAAATTTGCTATCTTTTTTTAACACCTTGTAGTAGTTGTAGTTTTAGGCCAGTCTTTTTACTATGACATGGGAACTTTCCTGCTCTTTTTTGCCAGAGGGTGAATCAGATGGTGATATGAAGAGAGATGAGGATGAGGAAGATGGAAATGGAGAAGGAGGAAGTAGGAGGAGGGAGGAAGAGAGGAGAGAAGGCAAGAAGCACTCCGAGCACTTAGGAGATGAGGATGAGGCATGGAACTTCCCAGAGAAATTCAATCCTGACATTCCTGTTGGTATGTGAGAAAGCCATGAACTTTTCCTTGTATGTGCTGAGGGCCTTGGCTTGAATGTGATGGATACTTTCCTTTTTTTAAAGGACAAGTGTGCATTAATCAAGTTGTTGGCTGGTTCTGTCGCATCTGCACCATGTTCTTCCGAGATGAGCAGAAGGCCTTGTCTGAGCACTGTCGTTCAGAGAAACACTATGTCAACTTTGTTTCATATGCCAAAAAGAAAAAGGAACATGTTCGAATGAAAGCCAAGCAAATGGAGAAAGATTCCGACGAACAGTCGCGACCAGCTCAAGGAGGAAAGAAGCGAACTGTGAGTTCACAAGACTCCATCTCCACTGCATCGTTGTATTGTCTAGTCTGATTTTTACTTTTTCTCTCAGGTCCTCTAATTATTTGCTACAAAACAGCTTCATGGGGAAGGATAAAACCCCCCCCCCCCCCAAAAAAAAAAAACTACCTGCAAAGATAGGGAGTGAAAGTACTGGTTGCACACATTTGGTGCTTCTCAATTACATCCAGGCTTATAGCTTCCCTTATTTATAATGAGAAATTTTCTGCAAGCAATTGAATCTAATGGCATGAACTTGTTCACTTGTTAACGTTCCACATGGACATTCAGGTTCTAGTTTGCATTATCAAATGCACACTCACATTTACATTCACAATCATCCAGGTACATATGGCATAACATAAATATTTTCAATAGTGACATCACTTTTTGCTGGTGGGTTTCATTCAAAACAAAGGGTGTGTTGCTTTAAAATGGTATTATCTTTGCAAAGGTCTTTTTTTTTTTTTTTTTTTTTACTGTTGTTACATATATGCAGTGATGGGAAATCAGATTACCTTCCTTATTCAAGCATGTAAAGGGGCGTTTGGGTTAACTAAGTGCTGGTGCTTGTTTTGGGAGCTGAGCAGACCCTGAATTTTTACAAAGAAGAGGCTCATAGGTTACATCATTGCAACATGGTCCCAGGAAAAGTCCCTGGACCATTCACTATTACATGAGTCATAGGGAATTAAAACCATGTTTTACAAGCAGAAACTTGGGAGCCACTTCTTCTTTTGATAATTCCTCATATATGAATGAGTAGGCTGGAGAATTCACTCATTGAACTAAGGCACCTCATGTGACTTAAGACCAAATTGCCCTTTAATCCCTATGTAAAAGAAATTTTCAAAGACTCGCAGACCACCCATGATTGTCCAAAAGTGATCATTTAATTCCCCCCCCCCCCCAACATATCAATACCAAAAGCCAATTTTTAAAGAATTGTTGCTAGGTGCAGCTTTTACTATTAAAAAAGAAAGTCGATTTTGTGCACGATGTTGGAAGTATGGCAGTATTTCTTCCAGAGGGAGCATATGTTTTAATTTTAGATAATATACATTTGGAAAGATTGTATTCTTCTGAACTAGTGACTTGTGTGGAGGCACAAGTTTTCAAGAGGAGTTTTCTATAAGTATTGGCAAAAGAAAGAGGGTAAGGTTTGCAAAGGATAGAGGTTTAGATTTGCATGTTTTGCCTACATAGCATAAGATGTCATTCAGCTGACCATCCTGTCATGTATTTCAGAAGGTTTTATGAAAGAAGGAAACATCTCAGTGGGGGGAGATGAAATTCATGCTGACAATTCATCTGATGTGTGAAATATTGTAAGTGTAAGCAGCCTCCATGCATGATGAATGGCTGTATTCCAGGTGGAAGAAGTAGAAAGTTATGTGGCTGATTCTGGGAATTGGAAGAGGAAGAAGAGAGAGCAGGATAGGGAGCGTGAGGATGAGGATGTTGAGGATGAAGAGGATGAAGAAGAAGAGGACAGACAAGAAGAAGATGAAGAAGGGAACCATGGTGAGCAAGCAAATGTTCTCTCATTGGCCTTGTCCACACTAGAAAAATTTCATGGTGAGGACATCTGAAAGTTTTATTTGCAAGATTTTCAATGCTCTGGGAGATTTCTTCAAAATTTTTCTTTCTAAAACCTTTATTTTGCAACATTCTTTCATTGTCTATGCAATAAAACTTTCTGGTGTGGATGAGGCCTTACTGCTGTAGCTCTTCATTTGCTGAATCCAATGATGTAATGGGAGATCTCCCTTCCTGCATTTTAGATCGACATCAGCACATGGAGCAAACCGAAGGATGTTCGACAACGGTTGAGGGTGCAGATTTGCAGAAAGAAGATTAATGTGATTTGGATATCTTCTGACTTTGGCTTCAATGGTTCTCCTTCATATTCCTTTCATTTTCTTTCCTTGAATAATTTTGTGTGAACGGTTTGGGATCTCAGTGGAGTTTTCAGTTATTTCTTGGAATGATAGGACCTGACATTGATGCTGATGGGATCACATGCACCAAACATACTAGTGTGCACCTCCAAAAGATGGAGGTTCCCATCTCTTGAGATTTCTTAGCTCAAGGATTTAATGGTGTGAGTGATGACAGAAAACTAAGATTTCAGGTGTTGGGGTATTCCTGAAGTCTTGATATACATTATTGAACCGTGTGATTAATGTTGCATTGCATACTACCCCATGCACACAGGCAGAAATTCAGCAAGAATATATCCCCCTATAAAGAAAAATATTTAAAGTATTTTGAGGCAGATCACCTGTCATACTGATGGATCTTTGAACCTTGTGATGAGGAATAGAACTGGTGGAGACAATTTCAAGATTCAGCTTACTGCTGATATTTTTCAGCGGCATGCTTCCTTTATCTGCTTTACCTAAAAGTTGCCTTCATTTTCATATCTGTTTACGACATCTTCGCTTGCATAGTCACCATATATTCTTTCACATATTGATTAGATATTTCATCTGGATAGGAAAGAATCCATGCAGCATTCACCTCCTTGGATTTTAAGGGACAGTGAAAGGGCGAACACGCAGCTCAGGGTGGTATATCTGGTACTCGACATTGAGGTTGGATCCTGGAGATGAGTGTTTTTGTAACAAATTTCAACATGCTATGAGTGCACCAGCAAGAGTAAATCCATTTACATGCATTTTCATGGATTTTACGACTTCTGAAAACCTTGAGTATCAACCCCAACTATCGGGAATCTAGGATCCTTCACAAACACGAGGGGTGTTCTGAAAGTAACTAGATTTCTTTTATTTCTCTTTCCCTTTTCATCCTAAGCACACGGAACTGTACACATACTCTAATTTCTACATTAGCGAAAGTGCCATAACAAGTGAAGAGGTCAAGGGGCGTGACAGTTCAGGTTTGTTTGAGTCACGACGAACACCATTCAATATACCCGATGATGTGCTGACCCTGGATGGATATATGTTTAATTGTCAGATGGCATGGGTGAGGTGAAATTGCCTTCCTGAACGAGTCACCACCAGGAGCAGATGAGGTGTAGTTTTAGCATGGATCTTGAAGCATGTGCCACATGGTGGTAGAGTGACATAGTATAGTCGAGTCGCTGGGAATGTGGGCAGTAGAAGGAAAAGAAAAGAAATGAGTCATTTAGGGTCTCCCCTGTCTTTGTCGGTGGAACTCCCATCGTCAAAGACATGACATACTGACACGGATGCCACATGGGTATTCTCTTTAGAGGTGAGTATATATATTTTCTTGCAGTCTTTACGATCTCCTCATGCGAACAGTTTCATCTTGTGGCGTCTCTGTGTTATTCCTGAGAGGCCAACCACTCTTCACATTTAGCATTCCTGCTGTTCTTGTGAATAAAAACTGCCTGTGGCAACTCAGTTATCCCAAGCCGGAGATTAGGGGAGGGGGCTGTCAACTAGCTGACATTTTATGACCTCTTATGACCTGTCAAACTCGCCATATCCCCAGTGACTCGACTATACAGGAATATACTTAGACGTCGTGCATTGGCCAAGTGGAGAATTTTGCTTCCAACTGAACGAGATAATGGAACTGTAAGAAAAAAAGTTTCTCAAGAACCTGGAATGGTTGCTTCCCCTCCGTTTTTCAATCTCAAGATTTCTTGTTTTTACTTTTTGTTTTCAAAACGAAGAAGGGAGCAGAGGACAACCCTCCGAGGCGTCACGCATGTTTCTACGCGTACTTGCAACCTTAGGGTGGATTTTTGAACTATCCGATAATGCAGCTTTATTTCTGAGGAAATGCATTATAAATCCGGTAAATAAAGCAGCATTATCGGATAGTGCTCTGTTCAAAAATCCACCCTTAGCGTTTACAGAATGGTAAATGGAGTCACCTGTGCGTAATTCTGAACTTGGATAGATTGAAGTTGTGAAGTGAAACGACATGCAGACGGAGGACGAAAGGATTCTCCACATACCACTCCCCACGCGTCACGAAGACGATGCGAGTATCTCCGTGAGCCTGCTGACGAGCGTAGAAAACGCCAGGGAGCTGAAGCAGCTCGTCACGAGCGGAAAGCTCCGAGCGACCCTCCTCAAGCCACAGCTGGTGAGTGCCCTCCCCCCTTCGTGCCATGCTCCTTCCCCTCCTTCCCTTTGCATTAGGGCTCGTTGTCCTTCAGGTTCCGGGCTTGCTTCCGGTGGTGGCGGCCGCCACGAAGGCTTGGATCGCCTCCAAGAGCGGGAAGATGGTCACGCGGAACCTCTGCTCGGAGCTCATTCTTTCCTTGTCGCCTTCGAAAAATGTGAGCGAGCAAGTCTTTTGAGCGTGCGATACTCTCTCGCGATCGTCTCATGCCTGCGTCTTTGCCGCTTTCTTAGATCAGAGATTCCCTCGTGAAGTTCGGGATCGGGGACGAGGACGACAAGGTACTTCTGGTGGCGTTTCGCGACGTGAACGGGCCTTCGATGGAGAAGATGATCGGTGAAATCGTGAAGGGCACTCCAGAAGGCCTCCCTTCCTCCCTTCACCGCCTTTGTGATCATGAGATGATCTCCAAAATGTACAAAATCCGAGAGCACGAATTAGAAGGGAGTTCCATCGAGGATTGTGTCGTTTCGCGTGTCGCTTCCAAAGAATTTGTGACTGTTTGATCGAGTGGAATGAAAAAAATTTGGTTGTGCATTTTCAATTCTTTTTTTTCCCCCGTTGGATCCCGAATTGATCACCTGCGAATGACTCATTCGAGGGAGAAAGAGATCAGATCCCACACAAACCGGATTTCCTGTGGATCGATATCAACAAAATATTTTATCGGACAAGTCGCAGCAATCCACAAAACGTCAAATTATATCGAAGTGCCAGCTCTCGAAAGAGCCGAAGAGATAGAGTCCCCTCTTGACACTTGACAGGCGACCCGTCAAAATCCAATCACACGATGTGCTCGGGATGAGAAGTAACCCCCTGCCCCACCCCCCCCCCCCCCGAATCAGGCCTTTAAATTCGCCACGCCCCTCTCGACGCGGCCTCGAGAAGGACGGAGGCGGTTCCGCGTCCATCCGCCTCCTCCGCTCCCCGGTCGTCGCAATCTCGCACGATCCCGCCCCCATGCATCCTATCTTCATGGAAGACAGTTCGCTGCGAGTTCGATGATGTCGCTGAATCGCAGACGCAGGGTGAAGGATCCTCTGGACCCGGCACCCGTCGTCTGCTAAAGGACCAGTCGAGAAGTTCTCATTCTGATGGGGGAAAATATCCCACCAAATTATATTTAAAATAAATGAAAAACAAATCCATATTATCAGCAATGTATTCCCTTTCAGTCGTTTGGGGACGGATCCAAGAACTCGCCTAATTCTTGCAACTTGGAAGAATACTATCGAGATCTTACCACTCGAATTTAAAGCAAATTGCTACTCGGAGTTCATCGCTCGTATGAGCCATTTCAAATGTCATCTTGGCAATATCATCCGAAATTAGAGACCAAATGGTTGCTATAGTTGAATTTGGGTCTAAGATGTTCGAATAGATCGTCTGCTTCAGGTCACGTGATACATCGCGTATGCATAGCAGCCAAATGTCGGCGAAATACGACTTGTTTTCAATCCCAACCGGTCTTTCAAACTGGACTTCTGCCTAAATTGAAAGTTGGAAGCGCCCGACCGTCTCGTCCTTGAACATTCCTGACGAGGTTCGTGAGGATGTGAACTTGAAATCGATTATCTAAGTTCCTCATGGTGAAGACAGCACTCCCACAGAATGATAAATAATTTTCGCATTTTTCATGTCATTCCAACTTGAATGGCTTCCAGGCTCCGCCCTTTCGACCGCGACAATTTAGTCCCAAAACGATGAATCGCATCCAGTCGCATCGCAGCTGCCCGTCCATGATGCACGGCAAGTCGACGTCGGCCTGGAACACAGAGAAGCCACCTCCACGCTCGGACTTGGAATCAGCCCTGAAACCATGCATAGTGTTCGGGAAGCTGCTGCTCGCCTTCCCCCGCCTTCGATTGAGTCTGGAAGGCGAGTGGGAGGGATGGGGAGCCTGGCTCTTCCGCTTCTTCGCCGCCCTCGTCGTCGCCTTCTCCATCATCCTCATTCTCCTCGTCAATGCCACCCGTTTCCTCCGATTGTCTTTTAAGGATCGTCTGCAAAACATCTTCGGCTTCACCATGTACATCTTCTGCAGTCTCATTTGCGCCTGCTTCTTCTACGTATCGGCCTACAAGACCGCCGATCTTCGGAGTCTGGTCCGGTCCCATCGGGATTTGGAAAAAAAACTTGCCGCTTTCGGTCTCCAACCTCGACCTTCATTCGTAAGGCCCTTCACCGTATCTGCTCATAGTTAAGTTGAGTGATTCCATCTTGTTCTCAATGCCCACTGACAGATGAAAATGGTGAGTATCATCATATGCGCATCCTTCCTTGGGCACAATTTCGTTTACGAATTATGGGCTGGCTTGGAGCGCATAGACAACACCGGCTTCTGGTTTCCGGTGAATATGACCAACGAGAATGAAGGTACACTCATTCCTTCACTGCGTTAGGATTATATTTGAAACTACCGATAGACATTTGAAAGATCAGCTATGGTAATCGTGCAGGGTTGCCAAGCTGGTTGCTGATCGCATGGTTTTCCTTGGATCGCTACTACTTCGCTTTCTACTGGGTCTTGTCGTCGGCTTTCATCATTCTCCTTTCCTTTCCCCTCTCCGAGAAGATCCGACATTATAACTTCATCTTCATGAGTGGAAAGATTTCGCACCATCAAGTGGGATTATTATTCTTTCGGTTATTAGTATCTGCTTCAAACCACCTTCCCTACTTCCTCCTTTATTTCATCAGGCATACACGATGCACTTGGAGCTGATGAAGCTGGTGGATATGACCCAGGATATCCTGTCCCCGTTAATACTCTGGGCTTACCCTGACGCTATCTGCTATCTCATCGACGTCGTCCTTCGCATCATATGCGTCCAACATCCTCATCCAAGGAACGTATGGAAATTAATTTTTCATTCCATTCGGATCCTGCTCGTGACGTATGGTCTGGTGAAGGTCCACGATGAGGCCCATCGACCCGTTTCTTGGATACATTCCCGACTTGATCTCGAACCCAGCAACCCCGTAAGGCATTCCATGCTTCGAGATGCCCTTATATACCTGCATGACAAACTAAGACTGGATCGACCCTCCTCGATTAGCATTTGCATCTACTGGCCGACAAGCTGCAGACTTCGAAGGTCGCCCTGTCCGGAGCTGGACTCTTTCGCGTTACACGGTCTTTACTCGTAACGGTCTGCCTTTTATTAATCGATCTCTGACTCTGCAGCGGAATCTTCAGGAAACTCAATTTCACAGATTTCCGTTCGTGTTTTCTTCTTGCTGCCACAGGTGTTCGGGACCATCTGCACCTTCACGATCGTCCGGCTCCAGTTTTATCCTCCCGGTGGCTCGTGAGGGATCCCCACGGTTTTTATACCTTTCCTTGAAATTCCTCGACCGTGTTGTCGATGACCACGGGGATTGATTTCATTGATTCCATCGAAATTCATCCAGTGGAATATTGTGTCTGATTGGAGATGATTCTTGCATAAAAGTTTGCTCGACTTGGCGGTCATCAAAGTTTTTTTAGGGAATTTCTCTTCAAAAATCGACTAAAAATATTAATATGAAAAAAGGAAACTTTTTGAGTTTTTTTCGCGTGTCTTTTGCTGTCAGATTAACCCTGATTATTCTTTCTTGAATTCAAGAAAGTTCAAAGAAAGAAATTGCTTTTTAACTGTAATTGCGGAATGTGAACAAGGAAAATTCAATTTCGCAGCAGAGACGGTATTGTTCATAGAAATCTTGAGGAAATCCAATCCTGCATCGCTTGTCGATGAAAATTTCCTCATCGATTTCGTCGTTTTTGTTTTTGTTTGTTTCGTTCGGCTCTGTAATTGATGCTCGGCGTCGCACTTGCTCAGCTGCTAGTTTTTATTCTAGAGTAATATAGTATGTGGATTGTTGAAATCGCCAATCTCGCCTATGAGACCGGCTTGGCGTGATGATGGATTGGTACGTTTAAATTTGACAAAAGGAGCAAGCCTTCAGAGCCTTGCATTTCATTTGACTTTGAGTTCATTGCGGAAGGAAGGGAATTTCGGTTAATTTTCCTTTCATGATTGGAAAGAACCGAAACGACATTCCGAAACGAGAATCCAAAAATCGATCAATATCGCTGATCACTTAGCGAATTGCACTCGAAGAACGGAAACTCCCTTCCATCGACCCCTCGCTTAGGATCTGAGGTAAATGGGGACAGATGCAACGCAGGACACACACCACGTCAGACAAGGACGGTTGGATTCCTGCCGATGGGGTTGAGGGTCTGCAGTGGGGTTTGCGGAGGGCTCGAGGCATGTGGTCACCCTCGGCAGGATCTTCCGCTGCTTCAGCCGAGATGAGATGCGATCTCTCATACGAGACGCTGAGCCACATTCCAGGAAGCAAAGATCATCCTATGTACGTTCGCTGGATATCCGCATGAGAAATGCAGGGTATATCCTGAAGCGACGCCTTCTGGACGTCCGCTTCATGTAATCCAGGAATTTTTGTAAAATTTTGATGCACATGAATAATCCAAGTACTCTGGATGAAATTGCTCTTTTTTCCCTTTTTATCTATTGTATCTAGGCAGAGGAAATAACGTTTCTCCGAGCAGATGGAAGATTTAGTTTCGTACACAAAGTGCGAGTCCAAGTCCCACAAGGGAAGCTCTCTCATAATACCACATATCTCAAACTTGTTGCCATTGTTACATTCGGATGGACGACGTTTCAGCAGATACTCTGCTACAGGCAAAATTCTACATCATGTATATATAATTGGGCCGAATTTAGAAAAATAAAAACTACCAGATTTTTTATGCAAATGTCCAAATAGTATGAGCAAAATCTTCACAGTAACACAAGTGTGTCCAGATGGACTTCGGCCTAAAATACATTGTTGGCGTGATTCTTCACGTATGACTCCAAAGTTGAAGGTGTCCGATCGTACCATCCTTGGGGCATTTACGAACGACGTTCTTGGGGAAATGGTTGAAGAATCGATGGTTCAAGTTCCACGTCAATGATGAGGGGAGCACTTCGATGTTATAATGAAAATTTTCATCTCATTTCTCATTGGACGGTTAATGGGCTCCACCCTCTTGACAGACCCAATTTATCCCCAGAATGATGAATTGAGTGCTCCAGTCGCATCGAAGCTGCCCGTCCATGATGCACGCCAAGTCGATGTCGCCCTGGAACACAGAGAAGCCGCCTCCACGCTCGGATTTGGAATCAGCCCTGAAACCATGCATAGTGTTCGGGAAGCTGCTGCTCGCCTTCCCCCGCCTTCGATTGAGTCTGGAAGGCGAGTGGGAGGGATGGGGAGCCTGGCTCTTCCGCTTCTTCGCCACCCTCGTCGTCGCCTTCTCCCTCATCCTCATTCTTCTCGTGAAAACCACCCGTTTCCTCCGACTGCCTTTTAAGGAGCGTCTAGATAACATCTTCCACTTCGCCATGTTCATCTTTTGTTGCCTCCTGAACGTCTGCTTCTTCTACCTATCGGCCTACAAGACGTCCAATCTTCGGAAGCTGGTCAGGTCTCATCGGGATTTGGAAGGAAAACTTATTGGTTTCGGTCTCCATCCTCGACCTTCACTTGTAAAGCACTTAACCGCATCTCTTTGCAGTTAATTCGAGTCATACATTCTTGTTTCCTTTGCCCACTGACAGATGAAAGCCGTGAGTGTCTTTATATGCGCAACCTTCGTCGGGCACATTTTCGTTTACGAGTTATGGGCTGGCTTGGAGCGCTTTAAGAGCAACAGCTTCTGGTTCCCAGTCGACATGACCAAGGAGAATGAAGGTACACTCATTCCTTCACTGATTTTGGATTATATTTGAAACTACCGATAGATATTTGAAAGATCAGCTTTTGTAATCGTGCAGGGTTTCCGAACTGGTTGCTGATGGCATGGTTTTCTTTGGATCGCTATTACTTCGCTTTCTATTGGGTCTTGTCGTCGGCTTTCATCGTTCTCCTTTCCTTTCCTCTTTCCGAGAAGATCCGACATTATAACTTCATCTTCATGAATGGAAAGATTTCGTACCATCAAGTTGGAACATTCACCATTCGCTTAGTAGAATCTGGTTCGAATCACCTCGCCTACGAGTCATTTCCTTTGTTTTTTCATCAGGCGTACACGATGCACTTGGAGCTGATGGAGTTGGTGGATAAGACCCAAGATATACTGTCTCCATTGATCCTCTGGGTTTACCCTGATGCTATCTCCTATCTGATCGACGTCGTCCTTCGCATCGTCTACTCCCAACACCCTCATCCACTAATCCTTTGGAAATTGCTTTTTCATTCGATTCGGATCCTGATCGTGACGTACGGTCTGGTGAAGGTCCACGAGGAGGCCCATCGACCAGCGTCCTGGATACATTCCCGACTCGGTCTGGAACCCAGTAACCCCGTAAGGCGTCTCATGTTTTTACGTGTGCTTGTATATCTGTATGAGTAACTAAAGCTGGAACGTTCCTCCTGGATTAGTATTTGCATCAGCTGCTTGAGAAGCTGCAAACTTCGAAGATCGTCCTGTCTGGGGCTGGACTCTTTCCTGTGACCCGATCATTACTCGTCACGGTCTGCATTTTAGTCACGAATCTCAAACTTTAAGCCTGAATCATTTATGAACTCAATTTCACTGATTTCCGTTCGTGTTTTCACATTCTTGCCACAGATGTTCGGGACCATCTGCACCTTCACAATTGTTCGTCTCCAGTTTTATTCTCCCGGGGAGCAATGAAAGGACCCCTTTTCATTTTTCTACTTTTGTTTGAAATTCCTCGGCCATATTGTTGAAGTGAGATGTGCCCACGGGGATCGACTTCATTCCATCGAAATGCATCGAGTAGAAGTTCGTGTCTGATCTGGTCTTGCTTGAAAACACGACCGGCATGGCGCCCAGTCATATTTCCGCGCTTTTTCCTCGGAATTTCTTCCACAAAATATGAGGAAAAATATTAATTACGAAGCTTACCCGAAACTTTTGTCTGCCCGACACTGGACGGACTCTAATTGAATGCTCTCTTTTCTGTCTTTTCCTGGTCGATCATCTCTAATTCCACCAGTGAGATTGGACAGACCTCATTATGGATTTGGTATATCTAAACCTGGAAAAGGAAAAAACAGACAATGCCTTTTTATTTTCATGAGTTTCATTTTAGCGGGAAGGCCATCGTAGTGTTTTCCTTCAACGCGGATGGAAAGGAAATTCCACTAATTTTCCTCTCGTAAGCAGCAACTGAATCGGAACTGAAAGGACCGAAATGACATCGCGGAATCAACCGATCAGGAGATCATTCAGCGGATTGCATTCTCAGAAGTCACATCCCCTTCCACCGACCGCCAGCATCTGCAGCAGCAGGGACGGCTGGATTCCTGCAGCGGCGGTGGAGGCTCGGCGGCGGGATGTGGCGGAGGCGGGACGCGGCGAAGGGCTCGAGGCCTGTGGTCACCCGTCACCCTCAGCAGGTTCTTCCTCTGCTTCAGCCGAGATGAGGTGTGATCTCTCATGCGAGACACTGAGCCACATTCAAGATTTCAATGATTTTGGTATAAATTGCATGCACGTGAACAATCATGCTACTCTGAATGGAATTGCTTCCTCCTTTCCCTTTTATTTCTATAAATCAGCGGAGGGAACTGAAAGGTTTCTCCGACCAGATAGAGCATTTAGGTTCGTGCACTGAGCGCGGGTCTAAGTTCCTCACGGGAAGATCGCTTATAATGTCTCAAGGAGGCTTTCAAGTGAACGTGCGCTGCTCCTCTGGTTTCCTCTCTGGGCAAATGTATCAAGAGAGTGGAGTTTCTTGGGAATGGAAATCCATTTCGTGGCGAGGTCTTCGGGACCTCAGTGATATCGCGGGAGCTTTCTTTGTTGTTTGGCCGTCGCAAATCCGCCGCAAAAATAACTTTTTCACGTTTCTTGTACAGTTTTAAGAATTGTCTTGTATTGATTTTTTTTTCGCTGAAAAATATTCACGCTTCTTCTCACGTTTGTGAAGATGCTCAAAGAAAAGAGATTTAAGCAGAGTGTAAAAATCTTACAATGCAATACCGAAATGCAATACCGAGTCTCTCCCCATTTCTGACTCTTTCCCCAAGGGTACTAGATAAAATTAAAGCAATCCCATATCGCAGGCTTTGCAATCAGACTTTTTCCGGGTGTTTATCCCCGTTTATCTCCCAAGGTCTGAATCAAGACAATAGAGGACTCGTGGGTGTGTTCGGTCTATCGTTTAAATGCTCAGTGTGACGTCAGTGCACTGATTTTCCCTAAGTAGATCTCTGTCAGATCTTTGAAAATTCTCATCCCTTCAAGTACCGATTTTATCGTTTGTGGGTTCAGAAACGCATCGTTTTAATTAAATTTTGATTGATAAAACCAACTTCTTAGCTGTGACCCGCTTCTTGAACTGTTGCAATTATTTATATATTTATTTCAATCATCATATGAAGAAAACATCTGTGGGACAGGCTCCGTTTCCTGGTACTCCTATCAGAAGCACAGGTGGGGGCGACGCCAAGCTAGGGTCGCTAGGGGGCCCGTAATCATGAAAGGTTTGAGAACCGTTGATGCATAATACAGAAGCATACTCGAGGCCCCTTCAAAGGTTATGAAAGTCCTGTCGCACGTCAAAGCTTTCATGTTTGCCATACCATTAAACGGGGCCTCGCTTTGCCCTTCCCTTTTCTATGGCATTCTTGATGAGGTTCATATGGTGATGAACTCCGAATCGATTATTGATTCCAAGTATGTCACTCGATCGTGAGGAGAAGTTTTCCTCACGATTGGGTGACGAAAAAATATTTTAGTAATATTTTTTCGTTTTTGCATATCGTGTCCACTTGGACGGTTTTCAGAATGCCCTCTCGATGACAACATTTTACCCTCAAAACGATTAATTGATCGATCCAGTCGCATTGCTGCTGATCTTGTAAGATGCACGAGTCGGCATCTTTCAGAAACGCAGGGAAGCCCCCTCCATGCTCGGACTTGGATCAGAGCCGAAACCATTCATAAGGTTCGGGAAGCTGCTGCTTGGTCTGTTCCTATTCTCCATCCTCTCGATTGGCACGTTTTATACGCAGAACGTTCCATTGATTGCCCCAGTCACATAACATCAGATCGTCCACGATGCTCGGCAAGTCGACGTTTGTCTGGAAAACAGAGAAGCAGCCACCGCCCTCAGATTTAGAATCAGGGTTGAAGCCAATAGTAGGATTTGAAAAGTTGCTGCTCGCATTCCCCAGGCTTCTATTGAATCTGGAAGGCGAGTGGGAGGGAAGGGGAGCCTGGCTCTTCCGTCTCTTCGCCACCCTCTTCGTCGTCTTCTCAATCATCCTCATTCTCCTCGTCAATGCCACCCGTTTCCTCCGATTATCTTTTAAAGATCGGCTGGATAATACCTTCACCTTCAGCATGCACATCTTCTGTCTCATTAACGCCTTTTTCTTCTACGCATCAACCTACAGGAATTTCAACCTTCGGAGTCTCGTACGATTTCGAAGGAAAACTTGCTGCTTTCGATCTCCATCCTCGACCTACCCTCATAAACCCCCTCATAACAACATCTGTCAACTGTTAAGTTGCGTTATACCATCATCTTGATATGCATCGACAGATGAGAGTACCTTCACGTGCGCGTCTTTCCTTGGACACGATCCTGCATATTAAACGCAGAATGGCTCGGAACGTGTCAGAAACAGGGGCTTCTGACTCTGATCCTATTTTCCTGATCCTGTCCTCTGTTCAGCCTGATCGACATGACATCAACGCCATTTTTGGGAGGAATATCTCTTTAATGGGTTGTGCAAAAAAAAATGAAATGGTTCCCTATAACTTTGGTCTGCACCAACACTACAGGGACAATTAGCGTTGATTTCATTAGCACGCTTTGGGTGAGCAATGATACATTTTTGTCAGCAGGTGCTTACTTGGAATGCAAACATGCAAGTCAAGGAGGATGCGTTGGAGTTTTTTGTATTAAAAAGTATTTCATTGCGCTCTATAACCTTGTTTTTTTTTTCTTGATACCTTGTGTTAGTTTTAGAACTATTACAAAACTTGAATTGAAAGAGGGGGGGACATAAATTCCGTTGTTCACCTAATTCCGAAAGAAAAAGATTATCCTCCAAAAAATAATTTAAGGAATGAAGAAGGCTGAAAAGTGACCTTTGCACCGCAGGTTGGTTTTTGTTCTGCTCCACGGTGAGGACATTGGCATCAAACCCGGTTGCGCATTGCTTGGCAACAAGTAATAAAAGGTTCTTAAGGTTTATTTGTAATTATATTTGGTTTGCATTGGGTTCCATTCGAAAGCGAGTTGCTGCAATCCGTAGTTTTCCTGCCGACCAGCTCCGGATCTAGATATCCTAAGTGGATTCCGACCCTTACACCAATCCTCCGTGGCGGTTACTTGAGGCAGTCGTGAGACTTGGTTAATTCGATGGTCAATCATTCTTGGCATTAAGTATTCAGCAAGCAGTGAGTATTATACTTGGCAGTAATAAGTATTTCTGATGGCGTTTGTAGGACAATGAACGAGGTATCGATCACTCATGCGTCGTCCACTAGAGACTTGGCGAGGAGAGTGCGTCTTATTAGGAATGCTTTCCTTTTTCTATTATTAATTTTTTATATGTGACTTTCACACGGACTGTTCCTATTGTTCATCCATTCGATTCCCTCATTTTATACGCAGAAACTTCCATTGATTGGTCCAGTCACATCACATCAGATCGTCAACGATGGTCGGCAAGTCGACATCAGCCTGGAAAACAGAGAAGCAGCCACCACCCTCAGATTTAGAATCGGGGTTGAAGCCAATCATAGGATTTGGGAAGCTGCTGCTCGCATTCCCCAGGCTTCTATTGAATCTTGAAGGCGATTGGGAGGGATGGGGAGCCTGGCTCTTTCGCCTCTTCGCCACCCTCCTCGTCGCCTTCGCCATCCTTCTCCTTCTCCTCGCCAAAGCCAACCGTTTTCTCCGATTGCCTTTTAAGGATCGTCTGGATAATATCTTCATCTTCACCATGTACATCTTCTTCTGTCTCATGAACGCCTGCTTCTTCTACGTATCGGCCTTCAGGACTTCCAAACTTCGGAGTCTCGTACGATCCCATCGTGATTTCGAAGGAAAACTTGCTGCTTTCGATCTCCATCCTCGACCTACCCTCGTGAGTCCCTTCATAATAAACACTTGCCAACTGCTAAGTTGAATTATTCATTGATATCGCTATCCATCGACAGATGAAAGCGACGAGTATCCTCACGTGCGCATCTTTCCTTGGACATATATTTGCATATGAGATATGGGGTGGCTTGGAACGTGTCAGTAACACTGGCTTCTGGTTACCAGTGGATTCACCTGCTGAAAATGAAGGTACATTTATTCCCTACACGGAATTAAGATTTTCAGCTACTGATTGAGATATAAAAAGTCGTTTATTTTGATCAAATAGGGTTGCCGAGCTGGTTGTTGACCACATCTTTCTCCTTGGATCATTACTATCTCGGTTTTTATTGGGTTTTGTCATCGGCTTTCATTTTTTTCATTTCTTTCCCCCTCTCTATGAAGTTCCGACACTACAACTTCGTCTTCATGAATGGAAAGATTTCACACCAACAAGTGAGATTATAATCATTTATTCATTTGAATCTGCTTCGAATCACCTTGCCTACTTCCCTTCTTTTTTTTTTCCCCCAGGCGTATTCTATGCATTTGGAGCTGATGGAACTGGTGGATATGACCCAGGATATACTGTCCCCATTGATCCTTTGGGTTTACCCTAATGCTATCGCCTATCTGATCGATGTCGTCCTTCGCATCTTCCGCGTTCAACATCCTCATCCATTGAACGTGTGGAAATTGTTGTTTCACACGAGCCGAATCCTGCTGGTGACATACGGTCTAGTGAAGGTCTTCGACGAGGCCCATCGACCCACTTCTTGGATACATTCCCAAATGGAGCTTGAACCCAGCAACCATGTAAGACATTCCAGGCTCAATATACCATTATAAACCTGCATGCGAAACTATAACTGGTATGGTACTCCTTGAATAGTATTTGCGGATTCTGGTGGACAAGATGCAGACTTCCAGAAAGGCCCTGTCCGGAGCTGGACTCTTTCGCGTAACGCGTTCTGTACTTGTAACGGTCAGCATTTCACTTGTGGACCTTATACATTAGGCGGAATCCTCAAGAAATTCAGCGTCATTGATTTCCGTTCCTTTTTTCGTATTTCTTTTATAGATGTTCGGGACCATCTGCACCTTCACGCTCGTTCGGCTCCAGTTTTTTTCTCCCAGTGGCTAGTTTGAGAACGCTACGATTCTTCTATTCTGTGGCGTATTTCGTGATCCTGTTGTCGATGTGAGATGAACGCAGCGCGATTGATTTCAGTTCATCGAACTGATATCGAGTAGAATATTGTGTCTGATTCGGAATGTGTCTGGCTTGAAAAGTTTTTCGACTTGGCACTCAGGCATTTTTCCTCGCTTTTTCTCCATTCATGCTCATGTGTTTTGTATTAAAATAAATGTGGTTTTCCTCAAAATTTACATTGTGGTCCATAGTAAACCGCTATTTTTCTATTATTTATCTCTGCGTCCTGCGAAAGAAAGATTGCAAACATAAATACTTTTGGAAAGCCTTCTGTGAGGCCGTAAACATCCCATCTTTGGTTTTAGTAATTTTTTTTTTCCATCGGTGCCATAGTTTCGATTGGCTCATTTTGGTTCGGTTGGCATGAGTCTGGCACTTTCCCCTGCTGGATGTTCCACGAAAGAAAAAGCTCGTGAAGAGTGACCAATACCTAAAAATAAGTTAAAATTATATTCCTCTCATTTGGGCTGGCGACGATCAACACGACCGACAACCGGGTCGGCCGGCTCTGGCATTTACACGGTGATCCAAAAGTCACGCGCACCAAACAAGTACACACCAAACGAAATATTCTGGAAATACTACTACTCCGGATAGTCACAGAATGTGCAGGAAATGCCCTCCACATTCCTTATAACATGCGTTTAACCCGTTTTACCAAGTTTTCAGACACACGGTTGATCAATGCCGGAAATGCATTTTTGGAATAATGTTCAAGAATAAACTCGCGCTGTTGCTGCGAGAGTGGCATCCTTCTTCTTCAAGGAAGAACTAAGAACTGGGGCCATATGGCCACTCAAGGTCTAGCAGCTGCGTGCGTGAACGTAATGTTCAACGTTGCAACTCATCACTCTCCACCTGTGTTGCAATGTAGTGAGTCAATGGTTGCAATGATTTCTGCCCAAGCAGCATATTCACATAAACAAGATATCACTTTTTTGCAAACAATGTAAATTTCTTGCGATTGCCATGAAAATGACATCACGTTTACATAAAATTTACGTTCCTATATTTACGTCACCAAAGTGTACCTGTATTTTACATCAACTAGACGTCACTCCATCTGACGGGAAGTACATGATATCAAGTTTATGAAAAATTAACACCACACCATCCATATGAAACTTTAGCTGACCATCCTGCAGTTGCAGTACCAAGATTCCTCACTAGATGGAACCTTTGTTCCCTGCATCCTGCAATTACTATTAAGTACTGGTCTTCCTGATATAGTATCAGGATTTCTTACCATCCTTCCACTTTTTATTATGCAATCCATGAATATATATGGAAAACAAGAAATTATTACATATATTTTTATAATATATGACTCAGGGAATCATTAAATGCTGAAGTTAAGCTTTTTATTACAGCAGTGCACGGGATTAGGGAAGAGTAGAATCCCAGCCTTAAAAGTACTATATCTTCTCTATCCTAAAAGGAAGAGAGCTCCTTTGAACATCTACTCCTCCTCCCGAGGTTCCGGTACAGGAGGAGGGAGCAGTAGGTCACTTTGGTACTCTTAGAGTGCTGGTGAGGATGAGTACTCCTGTACTCGTTCAACCACCCTAGAGTTCTGAAGAACGTAAAGGAATAGGAGATTCAGTATGTCAATTCTCTTCAATGGTACTGGTTGACTCTTTAAATA
>CAJPEV010000398.1:87841-129068 GCA_905338385.1 Darwinula stevensoni
CTTTTTTTTTTCCCCCAGGCGTATTCTATGCATTTGGAGCTGATGGAACTGGTGGATATGACCCAGGATATACTGTCCCCATTGATCCTTTGGGTTTACCCTAATGCTATCGCCTATCTGATCGATGTCGTCCTTCGCATCTTCCGCGTTCAACATCCTCATCCATTGAACGTGTGGAAATTGTTGTTTCACACGAGCCGAATCCTGCTGGTGACATACGGTCTAGTGAAGGTCTTCGACGAGGCCCATCGACCCACTTCTTGGATACATTCCCAAATGGAGCTTGAACCCAGCAACCATGTAAGACATTCCAGGCTCAATATACCATTATAAACCTGCATGCGAAACTATAACTGGTATGGTACTCCTTGTATAGTATTTGCGGATTCTGGTGGACAAGATGCAGACTTCCAGAAAGGCCCTGTCCGGAGCTGGACTCTTTCGCGTAACGCGTTCTGTACTTGTAACGGTCAGCATTTCACTTGTGGACCTTATACATTAGGCGGAATCCTCAAGAAATTCAGCGTCATTGATTTCCGTTCCTTTTTTCGTATTTCTTTTATAGATGTTCGGGACCATCTGCACCTTCACGCTCGTTCGGCTCCAGTTTTTTTCTCCCAGTGGCTAGTTTGAGAACGCTACGATTCTTCTATTCTGTGGCGTATTTCGTGATCCTGTTGTCGATGTGAGATGAACGCAGCGCGATTGATTTCAGTTAATCGAACTGATATCGAGTAGATTATTGTGTCTGATTCGGAATGTGTCTGGCTTGAAAAGTTTTTCGACTTGGCACTCAGGCATTTTTCCTAGCTTTTTCTCCATTCATGCTCATGTGTTTTGTATTACAATAAATGTGGTTTTCCTCCCAATTTACATTGTGGTCCATAGTAAACCGCTATTTTTCTATTATTTATCTCTGCGTCCTGCGAAAGAAAGATTGCAAACATAAATACTTTTGGAAAGCCTTCTGTGAGGCCGTAAACATCCCATCTCTGGTTTTAGTAACTTTTTTTTTCCATCGGTGCCATAGTTTCGATTGGCTCATTTTGGTTCGGTTGGCATGAGTCTGGCACTTTCCCCTGCTGGATGTTCCACGAAAGAAAAAGCTCGTGAAGAGTGACCAATACCTAAAAATAAGTTAAAATTATATTCCTCTCATTTGGGCTGGCGACGATCAACACGACCGACAACCGGGTCGGCCGGCTCTGGCATTTACACGGTGATCCAAAAGTCACGCGCACCAAACAAGTACACACCAAACGAAATATTCTGGAAATACTACTACTCCGGATAGTCACAGAATGTGCAGGAAATGCCCTCCACATTCCTTATAACATGCGTTTAACCCGTTTTACCAAGTTTTCAGACACACGGTTGATCAATGCCGGAAATGCATTTTTGGAATAATGTTCAAGAATAAACTCGCGCTGTTGCTGCGAGAGTGGCATCCTTCTTCTTCAAGGAAGAACTAAGAACTGGGGCCATATGGCCACTCAAGGTCTAGCAGCTGCGTGCGTGAACGTAATGTTCAACGTTGCAACTCATCACTCTCCACCTGTGTTGCAATGTAGTGAGTCTATGGTTGCAATGATTTCTGCCCAAGCAGCATATTCACATAAACAAGATATCACTTTTTTGCAAACAATGTAAATTTCTTGCGATTGCCATGAAAATGACATCGCGTTTACATAAAATTTACGTTCCTATATTTACGTCACCAAAGTGTACCTGTATTTTACATCAACTAGACGTCACTCCATCTGACGGGAAGTACATGATATCAAGTTTATGAAAAATTAACACCACACCATCCATATGAAACTTTAGCTGACCATCCTGCAGTTGCAGTACCAAGATTCCTCAGTGACATTTCTGCAAACATGTTGACATTTTCTTGACAATGGTTTGCGTAAAAATGATATAAAATGGACAAAAAATTTATATTCATTTAACATAAAATTAACATAAACATGCTGTTTGGGTGTAAACGGGAAAAAGTGTCTATAAGGTTGGTGTGCCTGATTTTTGGATCACCCTGTATAAGAGAAAGAACGAGGAATCGATCATTCTTTGTTGTCCACTGAAGACTTACTGAGGAGAATGCGTCATGGGTATGAGTGGTTTCCTTCTTCTATTATATATATTTTTTTTGTGTGGGACTTGGACCATCTCTACTGCCTATTCTCTCGATTGGCACACTTCATGCTCAGAACGTTCCATTGATTGCCCCAGTCACATCACTTCGGATCGTCCAGGATGTTCGGAAAGGCGACGTCAGCCTGGAAAACAGATAAGACACCACCATGCACGGATTTGGAATCAGGGCTGAAGCCAGTCATCGGATTCGGGAAGCTGCTGCTCGCCTTCCCCCGGCTTCGATTGAGTCTGGAAGGCGATTGGGAGGGATGGGGAGCCTGGCTCTTCCGCCTCTTCGCCACCCTCTTCGTCGCCTTCTCCATCGTTCTCCTGTTTCTATCCAGAGTCAACCATTTCCTCCGATTGCCTTTTAAAGATCGTCTGGATGAAATCTTCGTCTTCGCGATGTACTTCTCCTTCTGTCTCATGTGTGCCTGTTTCTTCTACGTGTCGGCCTACAGGACTTCAAACCTTCGGAGTCTGGTTCGATCTCATCGCAATTTGGAAGGAAAATTTGCTGCTTTTGGTGTCCGTCCTCGGCCTTACCTCGTAATACCCTTCATTGTCACATCTGCCAACTATTAAGTTGCAATATACCTTAATCTCGATGTCCATCGACAGATGAAAGGGGTGAGTATCTTCATATGCACTTCCTTCGTTGGAAATATCCTTGCATGTGAGCTACGGAACAGCATTCTTCGCCTCAACAACACGGGTTTCTGGGTGCCAATGAATTCAACTGAAGGCAAATTTCTTTCTACTCTAAATTCAGATTTTAAACTACTGAAGGAGATATTAAAGGCCATCCATTATGATCTTGTAGGGTTGCCGAGTTGGTTACAGATCACATCGTACATCTTGGATCGCTGGTATCTCCAGTCATTCTCGGTCTTGTCATCCGCTTTTATTTTTTTCGTTTCCTTTCCCCTCTCTGAGAAGTTCCGACACTACAACTTCATCTTCAAGAGTGGAAAGATTTCGCACTATGAAGTGGGAATATCACCATTCATTTAATAGAATATGGATCAAATCACCAAGCCTACTTCCTTTCTTGTTTTAATTTCCCAGGCGTACACGATGCACTTGGAGTTGATGGAGCTGTTTGATATGACCCAGGAAATCCTTTCCCCATTGATCCTCTGGATTTACCCTAATGCTATCGTTTATCTAATCCAAGTCGTCCTTCGCATCGTCAGCGCACAATATCTTGATCCAATGACTGTGTGGAAATTGTTTTTCCACAATGTGCGGCTCTGGCTGGTGACGTACGGTCTGGTGAAGGTCCACGACGAGGCCCATCGCCCTGCCTCTTGGATGCACTCGCGGCTTCTGGTTGAGCCCAGCAACCACGTGAGGCATTTCGGGTTTTTAACACGATTTTACTTACGTGCACGGCGAGATCAATCTTGTCTGATACTCATTGAATAGTATTTGCGGATTCTGGTGGACAAGCTGCATACTTCCCGAAAGATCTTGTCCGGGGCTGGACTCTTTCGTGTTACGCGTTCTTTACTTGTAACGGTCTGTATTTCACTCGAAGATCTCAGATATTAATGCAAGAATCCTCAGGAAAATCAATTTCTGCTCATGTGTCCATGTTCTTTTAATAGATGTTCGGGACCATCTGCACCTTCACGATCGTTCGGCTCCAGTTTTACTCTCCCAGTGGCTAGTGCGAGAACCCGAGGATTTGTCTGATCTGCGTGTATATGAGGAACCTATCGTCCATAACAGATGTACTCTTATGGAACTTTGCACTCAGCCTTTTTCTCCGTGAGATTTTTCTTCATTTCTTTCTTCTTGCTGTTCATCACATTAAATATGGTTTCCCTCCCAATGTACAAGGCGTCCTTAACATGACCTTTGAATTTCGTGTGTTTGTGGCGCTCGAATGAAGTTCGATGATTTAGGCAAACCGTATTCCCTGAATTGAATAGATACATTTGTGTGTATCGCACTTACAGCATCAATCATCAACGATCTCATCCACGGGAAACATGGAAGCGTTGCTGGAATATTGCTTGATAGACAGACATGTCCAAAACAATCATAAAAAAGTACATATTCAAAGCAGTTCCTCCCTTGTTGGGAATGAGATTTGGCTCGTGACGATTCACATGCATCTCTCACAATTCAAGTTCATAGCGAGACGCAAGTAAAATTCTAGTCCTGCGGGCTTTGGCATGGATTCTTTTTCTGCAGACCCTTTGGACCGAGCTCTAAGTTTTCCCAATGGGCCAGATATTCTGTGATGTGATGTGGAAAATGAAATTTGTGGATGATAAATGAGTGCAGCAACTCCTTCCTCTCCAAACAAAATTCCCAACTCGTGAAAACCTTAATTTTTTATTTTTATTAATAAAAAAAAGGGGTGGCGGTTTGAGTCGAAAATTCGTTGAATATTGAAGTGGGAACCCAGCAAACGAAGGAATATTCAATCAGCGTTGTATGAACGTTAATTTTGAACCGTCCCACCGTTGTGGTGGTGTTGCATCTAACATTAAGTCAATATTTCAATCTCACTCATCGCAATAGTCAGATGAATGTTGAAGTTCAGCACAGGCTGAACGTTAGGCTAACATTGCAATGTCACCTATTAGAACTCTCACTCCCACCCTAGTAGCACCCCTATATTGAGTTAATTATGACGACTAAGGAGTGTATATATTGTTCAGGGTGTACTAATTTTAGTACTTTCCAGGGAAGGATCCTCCCATTCCTGCTTGGCGGCGGACAGAAATCCAACTTCCCCCCCCGGGGGGGGGGAAGATATGAGGAAACGAAAGCCAGAACGACACTAATACAATACAATCTTTAGAAACTTTGAAACCTTTAGAAACGCTGTTCCCGAACAACGAGATTGGTAATCTGAGGAAAATCATGCTGCCCTTTCCCTTGCCATGAAAAATCCCGCGCATGCAAATTTCACTCCATTATTAAAATAGGGGATTACTATAAATGCGCACTGCCCAATGGTCTTCCAATGGCTTATCCGTTGGAAATATCCAATGGATCTGAAAAAAATACCTCCATCCAATTGACCATTGGGACGTATTCAAGCATTATCCTTGAACAATATATTTAGTGATCAACTAGATGCTCAAGTGTCCTTGAGTGTCCGTCCAATGGATTTATTTTCTTTAAAAATAGCCATTTGGGTGGCTATGAGCACATCGGAGAAAATGCATTCGTATGAGGTCAGCCAAAATGTTCCTATATACGTCATACTTTCATCATTCACGGTTGCGAAGTCGAAGGATTCGGATAATGCCGTTGTAAAAGCATTCTTTAGGGCGTTTACCTGACTAAGAACGACGTATCGATCAAAGTCAAAGGATCCTTTTGTAGTTCTGCCGCTTTAGCTCTTTTTCGCTGCCTTTTTTCAAAGGACTTCACTCGTTCTTCCTTGCAAATTCTTCTGCAAATAAAAAAGAAATGACATTGAAAATAATGACTGATTCAGCCATCCCTTGGGTGAATGGTTGGTGATGGTTGGGGTTGAGGTGGATCTGAGTGTCTTCACTACTTGCTAAAGGCCTTGAGGGTCATTCAAAATTATTGGAGCATAACAAGGAACTTTTCAAGACACTTCAGCAACGTTTCATGGATGACTGCAGCCGTATTGATCGGTTTGAGACAAAATGCGATGAAGCATTGCTTCATTCAAGGAATATGACAGACGCCTTACACACTGAGCTGCTACATTGTCAGCCAAACTCTCATTCAAGATGCAAGTCAGATGAGGGCTAACGCAACACTGCCCAACAGTCTAATCTATCAGTCCATGGAATGAAAATAATTTTTGTGATATTGATAGACTCACAAAAAAAAATCAGTCCTGGAACTTTATTGCCAGACCTCGTACGCCGACGACACGGACAAATACTCCGTATATCATGCTGCCATCCAAGCCTCACTCGACTCCCTAAAGAAATGGTCTTCAGGAAACGAAATCCGGGTCAACACCTCAAATACTGAAATAATGAAATTCCGAAGAATCGGCCACCTGGCGTTCACAGACGAATTCCTATACAACGGAACGAAATTACGGATTGTCCCGGCTTATGAAAACTTTGGTGGTTACCTTTCGGTTTTTCAAAAGACACCTCGCCAAGAAAGTACAAACCTGTGCAGCGGCAATCCCATCGAGAATCTTATAAATCTGTCCCTCAAAACAGCCTCGGCCCTCTTCGGCATCAAAATCAAGCCTATCGCAACGTACGCATCGAATTCTATCTGGCCTCACCTCATCGCTCCGAATCGACGCTCACTCGACCGTATAAAGCATGCTTTCTTGAAGCGCCCTCGGGGCCGACCGAGGCTCCTTAACCGAATCGTTCAAATCCTGACCCAGGAAACGTCGTTCACAGAAGACTGCCAGCAAACCCTTTCTTCTCCCCGAAACTGCATCGATGATCGAAGACATTGTACGCAAGAGAAGCGAGGTCGATCCCGACGTGTTCAATTCCCTTGCCATGACGGACCGTACAAAGTCACGCAGGCCCTAACGCGGTTTTCATCACCTCATCTGCACTAACAAGAACCATCAAACTCCCGACAATACTTGTAAAGGCTCTCTCTGCGGCCGTGAAGTGCTCTCTCTATCCTCTCATGGGCTGTCCCGAGAACTCAAAATCCATTACTACTTGGGCGAGTGGCGGAAAAATGACAGAATGATCGTCCGTGTGTGTATATGTGGATGTGCATGCGTCAATTTTTTCCCGTAGTATTTGATGTCTCAAATGAGATGAAATAAAGGACCTACTACTTAATAGTATTTGCTGATTATGGTGGAGGAGCTGAAGACTTCAAGAAAGGCCCTGTACGGAGCTGGACTCTTACTCTCTTTACTTGTAATAGTTTGCATTTCACTTGTAGTTCATAGGTCAGAATACTTATGAAATTCAGCATGATTGATTTCCGTTCATTTTTTATGTTCCTTTTATATATGTTTGGGACCATCTGCATCTTCACGATCGTTGGGCTCCAGTTTTTTTTTTCCCAGTGGCTAGTGCGAGAATCCAACAATTTTTCTGGAAATGCCCATCACGTTCTTGATAACATGCGTTAACTCCCTTTACCATGTTTTCAGATACACGATGAAGAGTGCGTTGATCAATGCGCGAAAAGGCAGTTTTAAAATAATGTTCAAGAAGAAAAAGAGAAGTTCCTTCCTGCATTCTTATGAGATGATTTCAGCCAAAAGTTTACTATATAAGTCATTTTTTCGCATGTACGGTTGCGAAGTTGAAGGATTCGGATAATGCCATCGTAAAAATTTCCTTATGACGGTTTTCAGACTAAGAACGACGTCTCGGTCATTCGTTCGTCGTCCACTAGAGAATTGGCGTGGAGAGTGCGTTATAGTAAGAGGGGTTTCCCTTCTAAATTATTAACTTCTTGTATGTGACTTCCACTTGGGTTGTTCCTATTGTCCATCGTCTCTATTGGCACATTTTATTCGCAGAACTTTTCGTTGATTGCCCTCAGTCTCATCGTCCAGGATGTTCGGAAAGGCGACGTCAGCGTGTGAAACAGAGGAGACGCCACCATGTTCGGATTTGGAATCAGGGCTGAAGCCAGTCATAGGATTTGGGAAGTTGCTGCTCGCTTTCCCCCGACTTCGGTTGAATTTAGAAGGCGATTGGGAGGGATTGGGAGCCTGGCTCTTCCGTCTCTTGGCCATCGTCATCGCGGTCTTCTCCATCTTCTCCCTGCTCCTAACCCGGGCCAATCGTTTCCTTCCAATTACCTTTCTGGGATCGTCTGGATAATATCTTCATCTTCACCATATACATCTTCTTCTGCATCATTAATGCCTGCTTCTTCTACGTATCAGACTACAGGGCATCTGACCTTCGGAGTCTAGTTCGGTCCCATCGTTATTTCGAAGGAAAACTTACAGCTTTTGGTCTTCGCCCTCGGCCTTCCCTCGTAAAGTCCCTTCGTAATAAACACCTGCCCACGGTTAATTTTCATTATATCTTCATCTCGATGTCCATCGACAGATGAAAGCTGTAAGCATCTTCATATGCGTATTCTTCTTTCGACATTCCATTGCGTGTGAGCTATGGAGCAGCTTTCAACGCCTCAACAACACGGGCTTCTGGTATACAACTTCTGAGAAGGAAGGTAAATTTTTTTCATACTCAGAATTAAGATTTTCAACTAAAGAAGGAGACATTAAAGTCGTCCTTTAAGATAGAAAAGGGTTGCCAAGTTCGTTGCTGATCGCATCGTTCTTCTTGAATCATTACTATCTCGGTTTCTACTGGGTCTTGTCATCGGCTTTCATCTTTTTCCTTTCCTTTCCTCTTTCTGTGAAGTTCCGACACTACAACTTCGTCCTCATGAATGGGAAGATTTCGCACCATCAAGTGAGAATATACCAATTTATTTATTATAATCTGGTTCAAACCAGCTGTCAACTTTTTTTTTCCCAGGCGTACAAGATGAACTTGGAGCTGATTGAGATGTTGGATACGACCCAAGATTTCATATCCCCATTGATCCTTTGGGTTTACCTTGATGCTATCACCTATCTGGTCGATGTCGTCCTTCGCATCGTCGGTGCACAACACCCTCATCTATTGAACGTGTGGAGATTGTTGTTCCACACGAGCCGGATCCTACTGGTGACGTACGGTCTAGTGAAGGTCCATGACGAGGCCCATCGACCCACTTTTTGGATACATTCCCAATTTGATCTTGAACCCAGCAACCCTGTAAGGCATTCTAGGCTTCAATACCCTCTTATATTTCTTCAAGAGAAATTATAACTGGTATGATACTCCTTGAATAGTATTTGCGGATTCTGGTGGATAAACTGCAGACTTCTCGAATGCCCTGTCCAGAGCTGGGCTCTTTCGTGCTACACGTTCCTTACTTGCAACGGTCTGCATTTCACTTGTTGATCTTAGACTTCAGGTCGGAATCCTCACCAAATTCGGCGTCACGGATTTCCGCTCATGTTTTCACGTTGTTTTCGTAGATGTTCGGGACCATCTGCACCTTCACGATCGTTCGGCTCCAGTTATTTTCCCAGTGGCTAAGTGCGAGAACCTCGTGAGGAACTTGTCGATGTGAGATGTACGCAGCGCGATTGATTTCGCTTCATCAAACTGGCATGAATATTGTGTCTGATTCGGATTGCGTCTGGCTTGAAAAGGTTTTCGACATTGCAACCAGGCTTTTCTCGCATTTTCTTTATTCATTTGTTCATGCTATTTACATAACATTAAATGTTGTTTCCCTCTCAATGTTTGATATATACAGAGTGTCCGCGTAATGTCGCTTAGAGATTACAAATGCATTTAACTCCGTTTGGAAATCCAATGATTAAAATAAAAGTTATTTCATCCATTGAATATACCTGTACATGCTTTGTTTATCGCACTTTCACAAATGCTTACCCTAGCCTCGATATTCGCCAAGGTGAACTGGGAAGTGCCACTGGATTTTTCGCTTTAAAATCTTCAGGCAAAACTATTCTTTGAGTGCTTCGGGGCGTTTTATAGTCAAACTCAGGTCACACATATCGAATGAAAAAAAAAATGAAATGAAGATTTTCAAAAGTGGTACGAGTTTTGTTTTGTATGCAATCTACTTTTGATCCTCCCGCGGACTGGACTTAGTTTTTCCATGAGGCAGATGTTCTAAAAAGGCCAAGCGGAAAATGGACTCATGAATGTTATACGTTCACAATCGGAACCTAGGGGGAGCTCGTGGCGAGTACATGATGCAGGGGCTTCCTCATTTTTTACTTTTGCCAGATTCCGTGGATGAATGAGTCCTAAATATCTTCCCTCTCAGAATGACATCGCTCACCCATAAATGCATTCAAGTTTTTTTTTTTCTTAGCGCTCTGAGTGCCTAAGTGCTCTAATCTGAGCACTTAAGAGGAAAGAAATACGAGTATTATCATCCAAATTTTGGTCATTAGTTTCTTTCCCCCGAAGCAATAGTTTGGAATGACTCGTTTCAGAGCGGTTGGCATAGTGTTCCAGACTGTCATTTTCCCCCACTGAAGGTTCCACCAAAGAAAAATCTGCCCAAAAATTCACGAATTCCATTATGTCCAATTATATGAAATTGTTGGCCTTTGGGACGGTTGACGATCAACACTATCTATATGTATGACAGACAGCTCGTCAAAATCCAATTTCGTAATGAAGTCGTGCTGGATATCAACAGTATCATCGAAAGAAACATTTGATGGAAGTGGCTACTGGAGTCGAACGATCGAGTCCAGTCTTGACCTTGACCTTGATCTAACTCGATCGGACTTCGAAACCTCTCTACGTCCTTGAAGATTGTACCGTAGATTCCTCCCCGTCTTCCACTATTTAAACGCAGTATTGGGAATTAAGAAATAATTAACCGCTCCGACGAACTTCCGTTTTCGACAGCAAATACTCGCCGGCTGCAACTGAGCCTGGCTCGAATCGGCTTGAGACCAGCAAGTTTTCTCAATGAGCGGAGGGAGACAGGATTTCTTTCAGCCCGAGACTGAGACTTGGCACAAGGAAAAATGTCTTCCATTTTATTTATCAATTTATCCATCCAGCAGGTTGAGTAGCCTCCCACTTCTTAACAGATAATAAACTATTGAAGAAAGTCATCAGCTGCTCAAGCCACTCAATCGACAATGGCATTTTTTTTTTACTTTTCGCTACATAATGATACTTTCGTTACGCTATAGGACAAAACCGCAGGCTGACCTATTGCACACTTTTGCATAGTTAATATCGTCATTATCACTTGAATCACTAGCTCTGGTGCACCCTTTGCTCATATGAGTGAAGCACGGCTATGATTCTCTTATTGCCTGAAAAATACACTCAATGATAGGAGAAAAAGCAGCCCTTCGAAGTGGGCTTCTGCCAAAATTGTGTTATTGCCGGGATTCATCAGGGATATTTACGAAGTTGAAGGATTCAGTTCTTATCGTCTGCTAAGCACTCCTCGTGCCACTAATGGAATATTGAACGATTAGCTGTCCATCCGAGTCTTGGTGAGGAGGGTGCATCAACAGTATGAGGGGTTTCATTTTTTTCCCAATTTTATGTCACTTCCACTTGGACGGCTTCAAGGGTCCACCCACTTGAATGGCCCATTTTATCTCAGAACCTTTCATTGATTGCCTCAGTCATATCGCATCGGATCTTTCAGGATGCACGGAAAGTCGACGTCAGCGTGGGAAACAGAGAAGTCACCTCAACGCTCGGACTTGGAATCAGCCCTGAAACCATGCATAGTGTTCGGGAAGCCGCTGCTCGCCTTCCCCCGCCTTCGATTGAGTCTGGAAGGCGAGTGGGAGGGATGGGGAGCCTGGCTCTTCCGCTTCTTCGCCACCCTCGTCGTCGCCTTCTCCGTCATCCTCGTTCTCCTCGCCAATGCCACCCGTTTCCTCCAATTTTCTCTTAAGGGCCGTCAGGATGAAATCTTCCGCTTCATCATGGCCACATTCTCCAGTCTCACTGACGCCTGCTTCTTCTACGTATCAGCCTACAAGACCTCCGAACTTCGGAGTCTGGTTCGATCCCATCGAGATTTCGAACGGAAACTTACTGCTTTCGGCCTCTATCCTCGACCTTACCTCGTAAGTCTGACGTAGATATACAGATGAGGTTATGCCTTCTTAATCTCTTCTTTCACCGACAGATGAAGGCGGCGAGTTTATCCTTATGCTTATTCTTCATTTGCCACATGGTTGTGTACGAGATGTGGGCTGGGTTAGAGCGCTTCGACAACACCGGGTTCTGGTTCCCAATGAATTTAACTAATGAGACAAAACGTAAGTTTA
Source organism: Darwinula stevensoni (assembly GCA_905338385.1). Taxonomy (NCBI): domain Eukaryota; kingdom Metazoa; phylum Arthropoda; class Ostracoda; order Podocopida; family Darwinulidae; genus Darwinula; species Darwinula stevensoni. The sequence continues at coordinate 99,783 of CAJPEV010000398.1, forward strand.
TCTTCATCTTTGCATTAATGTCAACTAGCGAAAAACGATGGAAAGATCAGTTATTATGATTTTTTAGGGTTGCCACCCTTGTTGCTTCTCACCTGGTATTCCTTGGATCGTTATTTTCTCGCTTTCCACTGGGTCTTGTCCTCGGCTTTCATCATTGTCCTTTCCTTTCCCCTCTCTAAGAAGATTCGACACTTCAATTCCATACTCATGAATGAAAAGATTTCGTACCAGCAAGTGGGAATATTCATCACTGACTCGTCAGAATCTGATTCACAACGCCTCATTCATTCAAATTTGCCTTTTCTTAGGGCTACATCATGCACTTGGAGCTGATGGAGCTATTGGATAAGACTCAAGATTTGCTATCTCCCATCATCCTCTGTTTTTACCCAAATGGCATCTCCTACATCATCGACGTCGTCATTCGCATTGTCTGCGTCCAACATCCTCATCCTCTGGACGTGTGGAAATTGCTTTTTCATTCCATTCGGATCTTCCTCGTGGCCTATTGTCTGATGAAGGTCCACGACGAGACCCATCGACCCGCTTCCTGGATATATTTCCGACTCCAGCTTGATCCAAAGAACCCAGTAATGTCATTCAGGCTTCCCCATGCCAATGCATACATTCATTAATGACAGGCTCAAAGATGATTGTTACAAATTTGATGTCTCCTCTTTTATTAGTATTTGCGTCTTCTGGTGGAGAAGCTGCAGACTTCAAGCCTCGCCCTCTCAGGAGCAGGACTCTTTCATGTAACCCGGTCTTTCCTCGCAACAGTCAGTCTTATTTCTTTCATATCTGAAAAACTCTTAGAATCCTCAGAATATTCAGTGACCACGACATCCTGTTATGATTCCGTTTTGCCGTTTCAGATGTTTGGGTTCATCTGCACCTTTACAGTCGTGCGGATCCAGTTTCATCCTTCTTGAGGCTCGTGAGAGAACCCTGCGATTTATCTTTTCTTTTATTCTTAGACCTAACCGTAGAATCGAGATGTACTCACGACGAATTGACCCTCATCGACATTGCATTGCATTTTGAGTGGGAACAGTGTTTGACTCGAAAACGTGGATGGACCGGAGTCCAGCCCGTTGGATGGGAACGGTACAGCTTTTATTTAATAAATAAATTACTGAAGGGTTACGCAAGAAGGAACCACCCCAAAAGGTTGACATTCCCGAATATTCTTAGGACATTTTCGAACAATTTCGTTTGGACCTTATTCGATATATCAACTCACGCGTCTCTTGTCAATAAATCGTTCCTCACCATTCATTACCTTTCATTCAGGAAAACAGGGGCACCTCGAATGTTGAAAGAGTTTATCCACCATGAATGGGGTCGGAGTCAGGGTACCACTCCTCCTGAAGAAGATACAATTTCACTCTTGCGATGTTACTTACACAACTTCTCGGCAATTTTTTAAATTTACCGTTTCTTTATTGACCGATCGGATAGTCTGCCTTGTTCTACAATAGGAAAAACAATTCAGACTGTGTGTAACGTTGCTATTGAAAACTAGTTCATTTCTAGGAGCCATGTAAAATTTCCAGTCCGAAACTGGTATATTTCAAGCTTTGGTTCTTTTGCACTCTTTGAATGTTTCTCATGCTTAACATGATCTTTGGTAACAAGCTGGAATCTGCAATGGCCGCTTATTAAACAGAGAAAATGTCTTTGGCATGATGAGCTGGTTCTAATCTGGAATTTCCCTTTGCGTTTGTTTTGATTCCCGAGGGAACAATTGGCTTCGAGTCAACTAGGAATGAAAATAGTTCAGGTACCATTTTCTTCAAGTCGAAAACAATATCAGAATCTCAATAACTGAAATGGCATTGCTGAACGGAGCAGGGGTCGAAATCCCATTCATTCACCTGCAATTCACCGAGATGCATTCGATCCGCCCAGGGCTCACCCATTCGGATCTCATTGATGAGGGTGTACGTAGAAACCAATTACCTGGAATGCCTCATTTCATCAGGTCCCAGTCGGACATTTTCCGCTTGAAGGTTTCATCGAGGAAGAAGCATATGAGCCGCAGAAATCCAATAAAATGCTCGATTAAATTGCTGGCTTTGGAAAGCAGATAAGTTTCAATCGCGATTGTCGGCACGCATGACAGGCGACTTGTCAAAAATCCAATCTCGTGATGGCTTCGGGACGGACCATCACAGATGCAATAAAGATGGAAGCGGGCCACGGGGAGACTCAATCCTGCACTCACCTTTAAAGTTCATTCTGTTCAATCGGAAAAGTGGCTTGAGGGCACCATTCGAGGTGGATCCCTCCTCTCCTTTCGTTTGAACGCGGCCTCGAGATGGAGGCGGGCGGAGGAGGCATCGTGTCACATGGGCCACCTGCACGTAGCAAATGGAGAGCGGGGCTGGTAGCGGGTGCTTGGTGCACCCGTGGCCGCGTGAACAGTTTGCTAGGCAAGGGACTGAGCCATGGATGCACTAACAGTAATTTCATAATCACAGGCCATAGAACGGTTTCAAGGGAAGTACAAAATCCTCCAACGGAGGGCGCCGGCGAATATTAGCGTTGTTTGCGGCGGAAAGAAGTGCTGAGGAGATGAGAAGTCAAGGGAAAGAGATGTGTAGGGAGGATCGAATGGAGAACGTCCAGAGTCCAGGTAGATCAACAGGGTGCCCTAAAAACCCGCACCAATTTTGATCGGCAATAACTTTTGAACAAATGAACCTTTTTTCGTGTTCGAAACGGGAATTGAAAGGTCTATTAATCCTCTTTCCATCGCCCTATCATTTATCAAATTTTCTTCAACGGAACCGGAGCAATTGCAATTTAAGTACAAGCACCCAAAAAAGTGGATGAAAAAGTGGCTTCTTGCGAAAACCCTCTCTGTATGTAGCATCCTTGGGCATCCTACGGCGACTTTCCGTTGCATGCTTGCAACTGCCGTGTCTTTCAAATTTCATCCTATACAAGTGCATTTAAAAAGTTTATTCCAATTATTTTCATGGTTGCAATTCGAACGATTATTGATTCAAAACCGGTTTTGCGGATGTGCCGCCGTTGTCTCGCTGGTCAGTTATTTTCAATTGCTCTCATACCGAGTTTCAGCAATCAGATATGTTTTTCTTCAGTGTAATGTAGCGTTTTTTCTTTGTTTGAACTTAAATTACTCTCTTTGATCATCAAGTTTAAATTTTATTCTCTAAAATTTGATTTTAGATTTTTGCATCCTTCAAAATGGTCTTGAGCGAGAGTGACAAGTGTTTGATAACTGCGCTGCCTCAGGAAAAGAATTACTCACTGAATCAAATTCTCGCGGAGTTTCTAGATCGCCAATGGCTACAAAGAATAGTTGCGGATATTTTTTTAAAAAACGTCGAGACTGTCGGTTCACTGATTTGCAGCCAAGAAGGCAAACCAGGCACCAGTTTAAGTGTGCGGCGTATTTAAAAAAAAAAAACAGGCATTCCGCGGTCTTCAGTTCAGCGAATAGCAAAGAAGGACTTGAACCGATTTTGAATCAATAATCGTTTGAATAGCAACCATGAAAAGGACTGGAATGAACTTTTTAAATGCACTTTTAAAGAATGAAATTTGAGAGACACAGCAGTTGCAAGCACGCAACGGAAAATCGCCCTAGGATGCCCAAGGATGCTGCATACAGAGAGGGTTTTAGCAAGAAGCCAGCCTTGTTCATCCACTTTTTTGGGTGCTTGTACTTAAATTGCAATTGCTCCGGTTCCGTTGAGGAAAATCTGATAAATGATAGGGCGATGGAAAGAGGATTAACAGACCTTTCAATTCCCATTTCGAACACGAAAAAGGTTCATTTGTTCAAAAGTTATTGCCGATCAAAATTGGTGCTATTTTTTGGGCCACCCTGTATTTCCCGACCGCTATAAGAAGACAAACTCGGTTCCTTGGGCCCAAGTGCAGGACGGACGGTGGTGCACTAACGGACTCGTGGGCATTCCACAGTGATTCCGAACGACTTCCTAGGGGACTCTTGCGACTCTCTGGCAAGAGCCATTCTATTTAAGGGGGAAAGCAGGCCGGACCAGACAGTGCCCAGGGCTGAGAAAGTACACGGAGTGAAAGGGGGGTGAACCCTTTGACATACGCATCTGCCTCCTCCGACCCCCGGTGATCGTTATCTCCGCAACGGCGATCGTCGACGCCGTGGAGGTCGAGGACTCTCTTGTACGCTGCGATCATTCTTTCCTTCCACTTCGTATGAGGGGAAAATTTCGACGCAAGATGAAAGCAATTCGTGGAGGTCCGGCAAGGAGTTCTTGCCTTTCTGGAAAGATTCCAGAGCCGTGGAAGCTATCGAAGTTCTGGAAATACCATTGTGCTAACATATCGATGATGGACGCTGTTATATTCATTTCGCAATCGCAATAATTGCAATCGTCACCACGATTGCCAATTTCCTGGATTCATTTCATCCTCGCTATTGACGCAGACGTGAGCGCTTTCGACGGGACCGTCGAACCGTCAACCGTCGGACCGGGTTTTTCCTCGACACAATCACGGTCGGTTTGCGGCAATCCTACGGGCAATTTCTAACGGGTTTGGCAAGCGTCAAACACTTGCTTATACCAGTAGAAGATTGGCATGGAAATGCACGATGCGACATACTGTTCGGCGGCCCGTCGAACCGAAAAATGGCCTGGACGCAGGCCATCGATGGATTTCGATGAATTTGGAATTCATCAGTTGAATGACTGCGGCCGGACTCGCCGACTTCACCGTGACTAATTCGAATCAGTTCGATTCTAGCAAGTTTTTATTTTCAGCCGGGAATTCAAGTCTTCTCAGACCAGGACTGAGAAATGGAAAAATCCATTCCGCCAGAAATGGTAAAATTCAGGCATTCGCAGTCACCACGGGAAAAATTCGAACGTTGGCATTTATTCCAGCTCTCGCATGATTGCAATCTAGCCATGCCTATTCGAGTCTCGAGTAAAAATCTACTCGACACTGGTCTGAGTCATGGATGCATAAAATAATGGTTACAAGAAACGCACTCGTAGCGTCCACTTTTGACCCTCAACTGGTATATGCGGGGGTCCTAAGAGATACCACGAAGTCGGTGACCGAGAGATGGCGGTTGCGATCAAAGCGTCAAATTCCAGTACCTACATATGCCATGCCATGCAGTTTAGTAAGCAGTTAGCCTCTATCTGTAACTGTAGCAACATACTAACGATAACTAAATTTTAATTTCGAAAGCTTCATTTTATTGAGATTATTTTTTGGGTTGATTTGACTCCACGATACCAGTTAGGTAACGAAAAAAAACGCAGGCACACCAGTTGACGTTATGAAGACCAGACTCTGAAATCGATACCTCGATTGTATTGCTGAGGTACTTCTTCCATCAGATATGGTTGCGAAATTGAGTCTGTCCATCTCGTCCTCAGAGCATTGCTGATGACGTTCATAGGACCCTCAAAGGACTACGAACTCAGAATCGATCAGTCTCAGTTCATAGGAGACGTGATGAGGAAAATACGTCTATGAATAATTTTTTCTTCATTGCATGCCACTTTCATTCGGACGGTTTTCCAGACCCCGCCCACTCGATCCCACTGATTGGGGGATAAAATATTTGTTATCCCCAGAGCGATGAATTGACCGTTCCAGTCACATCGCGGCAGATCGTCCAGGAAGGACAGAATGTCGAAGTCGGGCTGGAACACAGAGAAGCCGCCTCCACCCTCGGACTTGGAATCAGCGCTGAAACCATGCATCGGGTTCGGGAAGCTGCTGCTTGCCTTCCCCCGCCTTCGATTGAGTCTGGAAGGCGAGTGGGAGGGATGGGGAGCCTGGCTCTTCCGCCTCTTCGCCACCCTCGTCGTCGCCTTCTCCATCCTTCTCCTGCTCTTGGTCAACACCACCCATTTCCTCCGATTATCTGTTCAGGGTCGTCTGGATAACATCTTCGTTTTCGTTATGTACAATTTTTCCGTTACCACTATCGCTTGGTTCTTCTACGTATCGGCCTTCAGGACCTCGGATCTTCGGAGCCTGGCCCAGTCCCATTGGGAATTGGAAAGAAAGCTTGCTGCTTTCGGCTTCCATCCTCGACCTCACCTCGTAAGGCTGACCTAAACCAACAGATATCGTACGTCATACCTCCTTTATAATTTCTTTCATCGGTAGATGAAGGTGGTGAGCCTTTCCATATGCACATCCTTCTTTGGACACATGCTTGCGTACGAGTTGTGGTCTGGTTTGGAGCGTGTCAGTACCACCGGCTTCTGGTTACAAGTGAATATAACTCATAATAGTGACGGTAAGTTTGATATCTCTTGTTTGCGTATCTCTTTCCAACTACCGAAAGCGATATGACCGATCGGTCCTTTAGGGTTGCCGATCTGGTTGCGGATCGTATCGAATTCCTTGGATCGTTACTATCTCGGCTTCTACTGGATCTTGTCATCGGCGTTCATCTTCCTCCTTTCTTTCCCTCTCTCGGTCAAGTTCCGACACTTCAACTCCCTACTCACGAGTGGAAAGATTCCCCATCGCCAGGTGGCAACATTTCTACTTCAGCCAGCTGGTTCTGGTTAAGATCTCCCTCATCGATTCCGTTTCATTTTCCCAGGCATTCACGATGCACTTGGAGCTGATGGAGCTGGTGTACACAACCCAAGACTTGCTGTCTCCCATTATTCTTTGTTTTTATCCAAACGCCATCTCCTACCTGATTGACCTCGTCCTTCGCATCATCTGCGTCCCACATCCTCACCCGCGGAACGTGTGGAAATTGCTGTTCCATGCGATGAGGATCCTCTTGGTGACTTTCGGTCTGGTGAGGGTCCATTGCGAGGCACATCGACCCGTCTCCTGGATCTATTCCCGGCTGAAGCTCGAACCCAACGATCCGGTATATCTATCCAGCCTTTTCCACGCCCAAACATACCTATACGGCAGGTAAAAAAAAATTATTTTCTTGCAATAGTATTTGCGACTTCTGGTGGAAAAACTGCAGACTTCGACGATCGCCCTGTCCGGGGCTGGACTCTTTCATGCCACGCCATCTTTACTTGCAACGGTCTGCCTTTGAGTGATACTGAATTTTGAGCAGATTCATCAGGATATTCTTCCTGATTTGGATGAACGATTTCGTCTTCTTGTTTCAGATGTTTGGGATCATCTGCACCTTCACCATGGTGCGGATCCAGTTTTTTACTCCTGCGAGCTCGTGAGAGAATTTTGCCGAATTTCTGCTACTTTGCAGACTCTTTGTTGATATTATTGACAATTGTTGATATTAGAAACGTTCCGGACGGATCAATGTTTACCCATTAAATTGCATTGTGCAACATCTCGCGACTGAGTGGAAAAAGTTCATTTTTAAATCTAAAATGGAGGCGTTGAAGATGTCGTAACATGCTCATGAGAAAAAAGGATTTGTTAGAATGATGCAAAAAAGAATGAAGAACCGCACCCAAACTTCTCTTCGCCCCATTAACGGTAAAGAAAAATGTGCAGAGCTTTTATTTGCACTTTATTGTGTATATCAGGAACATTGCCATTCCTGAGCTTTTACAGCGGAATTCTGCGTGCCAAAGAGCGCTATTGAAAGCATTTGAGTTTTTCATTCTCGGAGGCGGACCCGTTCACTGTCCTCCCTTCCAGATTGTATCTTTCCGAATGTGCTTATAATTCCCAGTACTATTTCACATCAGCATTTTACAAACGACACCCACGCTTTTTTTAGAGCTCACTCCGAAAAAAGTGGTTTATTTCATAAGTATTTCGAGAAATGCGTAAGGGGACTGGTAGGGTAGTTGTAAGGCCACTAAATGTATGCTGTAAAGGGAACGTGCAGCAATTCATTTGAAGCACCTATTGTCAATAAAAAGCTCCTTCTTGTTTGCGGGAAGTTTTTCATTAGCTTTCTTTGTGCAAAAAACTCAGAGCGGCAAAAACTCTTAAGCTGCTTCTCTGGTAGTGCCATTTTAGGCTGGCCAAATCCTACATTCAAGAGTAGCTGTACGTGTGAATCCATTCGTGAACCGGCAATCCGTGGCATCCCCTTGCGTTCTCAAGCCTAACTTCGTGGCGGAAAATGTCGTGAAATGCAGTTTTCGTGAATTTGGAGCAGAGCGGCGATATTGGCTTTGAGTCGGTAACAAATCGAAAGGAATTGATGTTGCCATTTGCTTGACATGAGGGAAACACGATCAGAACGGCAATCATGGAATTGGCTCAGACTGGATCGATCGGAGGCCGAAAGCCTCTCCGTTCATTTTGTGAATTGCGGTTCATCCACTCGATGAAAACTCGCATCGACTGCCTGTTCGGAGTCAGGAGCGACAAGGACGACGGAGATGCGTCGTGTGAGGTGAGGAGGGGTAGGAGGGCTGCCGTTGGGTTTCAGTCGTTCGGTGGTGGATGGCGTGAGGCCTGTGGTCGCCTTCAGCGGGTGCTCTCCCCGTGCCGCTTCGGGAGAATGTCCTTCATGGGGGTGGAAATGATGGCAGACGAGATTGCGTCGTCGATTGTCCTTGTTTTCTGCGACATGAACGAGATGAAGTTAGAATCAAAATTTAATTCGCCGTGCGCATCGTCTTGTCTGTTTCGTTCGATTCCACGTTTTGCAGAATAACTCCCTGCTATTTCTTTCGGTGGGCTGGAAAAATGCCAGTCGATGAACGGGATGAAGAAATCCAATGCGATCGCCGTCTCCATCGACGATCTGTGGCAGATTCGAAAAGGAGACTTGAAATCGCTATGAACGTCGTGAATCGCCGAATCGCTTGCAGTTCGCTACGGCTGGTTCATACTAAGTCTAAATGTGGAGACTGGTGATGATTTCTTAGCATGCATCGCACTATCAGTCGCGGTTCATTTCAACATTTATAGAAAGCATCCGGCTACTTCATCTCTCAGGGATTGTGCTAATGCTCCACTCCATGCTAAAGCTCTCGCATTGACTAGTGTCCTTTCACGAAGATTCATTCGAGGGGTGGTGAAGAGGCGTTGATCATGTTCACTAAGGGCTACATACCATATTCAACACAATCACAATAAGCCTTAACAATAATCTGAAACAAAACATGAAAACTATGAATTCCCCTTGCCCATGAATGAGCAACTCCATCGAAGATATGGCTGTCATTTCCCTCTAAATCTATTAAACGTGGTTGAGGACATAGTTGAGGTTATGGTTGAGATCATGGTTGGGGTGTGCATTTAGAAGAAACCAGAGAGGATGAGGGATATTCAATATTCACGTACTTGCATCAAGTAGGAAGAGTCATTACTGGTTATTACCCTATTATTTCGGAATCAGATAGAGCCGTGAAGCTCAGAAAAGCACCCACATTACTTTAATTATAACGCATACGGGATATTGAAGGGAGCTGGAGCCAAGAATATGTTATTGGGGTGAGCATTCCTTTGGATTTAGTTGCAAAATTGCTACCGTGTCACATGGACATCTGTGCTCATATGGACGACAAAGTTCATCGTCCTTTGCAAATATGATGTAGAGAGTGCGTCAATGATTACTTTTTATTCTATGTCGCGCAGCTCTTGACGGGTTCCAAACCCCGCCCTCTGAAACACTACAATTTAGGGCCAGCACCATAAATGGATTAGACACGTCGTCTGGGATCGTCCAAGATGCACGAGAAGCGTCGGCCTGCGTGGAACTTCGAGAATCCATCACCATGTACGGATTTGGAATCAGGACTGAAGCCATGCATGGTGTTTGGCAAGTTCATCCTCGCCTTCCCCCGAGTTCCATTGAACAAGGAGGAAAACATGGAAGGATGGGGAGCCCGGCTCTTCCGGCTTCTGGCCACTCTCGTCGTCGTCTTCGCCCTCCTCATTGTGTTCCTCACATATTCCTTGGATTTCGTCCGATATTCTGTTCAGGATCGTCTAAATAACATCTTCAGCTTCACCATATACATCTTCTGGAGTCTCACGATCGCCGGCTTTTTCTACGCCACTGCATACAAGACCTCCGAGCTTCAAAGCCTGGTCCAGTTCCATCGGGATTTTGAACGAAAACTTGCTGCCTTCGGTCTCCATCCCCGACCTTCACTCGTAAGGCTCTTACTAATCACATCTGTCTGCAGTCAAGGTGAGTCATACATCCTCGATCTCGATGCTTCCCTACAGATGAAAGCGGCGAGTATCTTCACATGCACATACTTCTTTGGGCATATGCTAATGTTTGAGTTGTGGGCTGGCTCGGAGCGGGTCAGTGGTACTGGGTTTTGGTTTCCGATGAATATAGCTCATGAAGAACATGGTATACTCATCCGAATTTCCTCATATCGATTTCAAACTATGGAACGATTCAGAATTGTCAATATCTGTATAGGGTGGCCAATCTGGTTCCAGATCACATCGTATTGTTTGGATCGCTACTTTCTTGACTTCCACTTGGTGTTGTCGTCGGCATTCATCTTTGTCCTTTCCTTTCCTCTCTCTGTGAAGATTCGACACTACAACTCCATCCTCATGAGTGAAAAGATTTCCCAGCATCAAGTAAGAATGTTTCTGTTCGTCTACGACATTCCAATGACGGGTTGACAAGGAAGTGTCTTGGGTATAGTAGAGAGAAACAAAATGAAGGCACACCCATGATGGTTGACCTCAGTCAGACCCATTGTCAGATTGATGGGGTGCATGGGGACGGTTGAACCGCAACTCCCGCTCAATCCATGCACGCTTCCCAGCCTTAAATATTGGAGTCTTTGATTGATACGTCTTATTAATATTTTTGTCCCTTTATCAGGCGTATATCATGCACTTGGAGCTGATGAAGCTGGTGAATATGACCCAGCATTTGCTGTCATTGCTGATCCTCTGGTTTTATCCAAGTTCCACTTCTTATCTCATCGACATCATCCTCCGTCTCATCTGCATTCAACATCCTCATCCGCGGAACGTGTGGAAATTGCTCTTTCACACGAGCCGGATCCTGATCGTGACCTATGGTCTCGTGAAAGTCCACGACGAATCTCATCGACCCATCCCCTGGATCTATTCCTGGCTTCAACACGAACCCAACAACCCCGTAAGATCGTTCAGGTCTTCCCATGTCCACATGTCCTGCTCAAACTTGATGGAAAAATTGTCATTCTATCGTCAGCATTTGCGACTCCTCCTGGAGAGGCTGGAGAGCGGGACGGTCTCCCTTTCTGGAGCTGGACTATTTCATGCCACTCGGTCTCTACTCGTAAAAGTAATTCTCTTACATCATTCTGTCAAACATCTTGGAAGGAGAAGAGGTTCTTTGTTACCGAGAATCATCGCTTAGAAGAATTTCTCTCTCTTCCAGATGTTTGGCGTCATCTGCACCTTCACTATCGTGCGGACCCAGTTTTATCCTACGATGGGTTAGGGTGAGAACCCTGTGTATTCATCTGGAAGAAGCACATTTATGGGAATCTTGTCTAGATGCCAACGAGAACTCTTTAGTTGTGCGAGAAAACTTCTGATTTGAAAATGCAGAGGACACAGCTTTGGGACTTACCGCATGTCTTTGCTACCCACTTATGCATTATATGGTTTGTTAGAAGCATTGGGTTATTTTAAGTTGCTAAACTTATACCTGTAAAACCTTTATATACTGCTGCGGTCTTCTTCACCCTTAGTTTATTGCTCCATCATGAATCAGTTTCCTTTAATTATATTGAACGTTTTTGTTTGAAGCAGCAATTCTGTCGTTTCGAATTTAATTAAAAATTTGATTTAATCTCTCATAAGACTATCGAGAACGGTCAAATGGAAAAAGCAAAAATGTATTTTCCCCCAGTCTGGGTATATCCCCACAGTTGGTATGGTGGGAATTTGTAGCGGTATCTAACCAGCACTTATTCATCAATAAACACGTTCCTCATTGACCACATATTGTTTCATTGTAATTTCTACTCATTCCACAAAAATTCTGCCCCTAAAATGGGACAGGGATTACGTACCCTGGAAGAGTGACAGATCTCGTGTCAAGCAGGTGCCATTGTGAAATTCCGGTCAAAGATTCCATAGCATGATGCGCATTAATGATATGTGGAACTCTAGCCTGCAATCGCAAAGCTTCAATTCAAGATATGTTCGCGAAATTTTCTATTTCATAATTAGCATTTCAGAATCAGCGACAAGTTGGAGAATTGAAGTTTCTCCATATCTGGAACTCAGTTCTTTCGTGTCAACCAAGCTCTACATGCAGACATGTCAGTCCACTGCTGGGGTCGAGAAGTTGCGACTAATAAATCAAATTTGGCCCACGGACAAACATATTTAGCCCACGGACTTCAGAAGGAAAAAATCATGGTCGTTTCTCTCTCATGCATCAAAGAATGCATGTTCGTCGTCAACTTAAGAAAATATTCTGTTCTGAAAATCTTTGGTTCACGAGCACTTGGCTCAATCTTAATTTGGCTCATATGGCCAAAACGGTTCCCGATCCCTGGTCTATTGCTACATCACTTTCCATATTCCAGAGTATTCCCGGTATTCCATACCGCGACTTAGATCGGTGTTTCCAATGGGAAGCAATTTGGACTCACCTTGAAAAGCAGAGCAGCAAGAAGTATGACAACGCGATGAATTATTGAAGAGATCCGAGCTCATAACTCGTTAAATGCGTAGTTCCGAAGACAGAAATCGGCTGCTGCTGTAGAACTATGATACTTGGATCAGAGGGCCTCGCCACGTTGCGGCCGGCTGGAACCAGAACTACCTAAAAAAAGAAAACAGAAATTCCTGGTAGAAGGTGCAACTAACTATTAATAGCTGACATGCCACAGTGAAAAGTCACTATGTGAAAAACGCTGAAGAAATTTTGGGGAGGAATTGTGATTGCAAATTGTTTTTGGCAGGAAAAAACTTCATCCAGATAAATTGCCAAAGTTGCGACTGTCCTCCAATCGTCATTGTAGCCATAAAACGATGGAATTCATAGTGTTTTGCACACATGAAGTAGATTGTGTAACGATGATTAGTTTCTTTGCTTGTCACGTTGCCAGTGACGGGTTTCATGCTCCACACTCTCGAATGCCAGACTGTAGGACCATCACCATTCCCGCTCGGAAAGTCGAGGATCCAGCACCACATGCAGACTTAGAACAGGGCTGAAGCCCTGCATGGTGTTTGGGAAGTTCATCCTCGCCTTCCCCCGAGCTCCATTGAACATGGAGGAAGACGTAGAAGGATGGGGAGCCTGGCTCTTCCGTCCTTTGGCTACTCTTATCGTCGCCTACGTTGGCAGAAGTGTGTTGAAGCGGATGGTGCTTACTTCGATTAAAAATGTTCATTATCAGCTGAGTTACGACCCTTCAAAGTTTGCGATCGAATTCGGACATTTATTTTGGAACAGCCTAATAGCTGACATGCCACAGTGAAAAGTCACTATGTGAAAAACGCTGAAGAAATGTTGGGGAGGAATTGTGATTGCAAATTGTTTTTGGCAGGAAAAAACTTTATCCAGATAAATTGGCAAAGTTGCGACTGTCCTCCAATCGTCATTGTAGCCACAAAACGATGGAATTCATAGTGTTTTGCACACATGAAGTAGATTGTGTATCGATGATTAGTTTCTTTGCTTGTCACGTTGCCAGTGACGGGTTTCATGCTCCACACTCTCGAATGCCAGACTGTAGGACCATCACCATTCCCGCTCGGAAAGTCGAGGATCCAGCACCACATGCAGACTTAGAACAGGGCTGAAGCCCTGCATGGTGTTTGGGAAGTTCATCCTCGCCTTCCCCCGAGCTCCATTGAACATGGAGGAAGACGTAGAAGGATGGGGAGCCTGGCTCTTCCGTCCTTTGGCTACTCTTATCGTCGCCTTCTCCTTCCTCATAGTTTTCCTCACATATTCCTCGGATATCGTCCAATATTCTATTTAGGATCATCTAAATTTGTAGAAGTCGAAGTGGTGTAAGACCTCAGAGTGATAAAAGCCGAAAAAGACGCGAAGACATATGCTCTGGAGGGTCGAAGCTTCAGACCAGGTCAGGGTAGCCCTAAAGCTTACTTTTGAACGACCCTTCGGTCTCCATCCTCGACCTTCAAACGTTAAACCATTCTTAATCGCATCTCCCTACAGTTCAGGTAAGTCTTGCATTTTTTATGTCGATGTTTACCAATAGACGAAAGTGGCGAGTAACGTCGCATGCACATACTTCTTTGGTCACTCGCTTATGTCAAAATTGTGGGCTGGCTTGGAGCGGGTCAGTGATACTGGCTTTTGGTTTTCAATGAAAATAGCCCATGAGGAACATCGTTGATTCACCTCGTTCTCATAGTAGGGGTTTCGAACTGCGAGAAGATTTTCAGAGATGTTAATACTTGCGTAGGGTGGCCAACCTGGTTCCAGATGACATCGTATTGTATGGATCGCTACTTTCTAAAATTTCACTTGGTTTTGTCATCGACTTTCATCTATCTTCTTTCCTTCCCTCTCTCTGTGAAAATCCGGCACAAAAATTCCATCCTCGTGAGTGGAAAGATTCTCCGTCTCCAAGTACGAACGATTTTTGCACCAAACAAATGTGTGGTTTGTTGTTCTGATTGTCTCTTCTTCCATCAGTTTCTTCTTTTTCGTGATATTGGAAGTCTTTTTTCATTTAGAAAACAGTCTCCATACCTAATTCTAAATTAATTGAAATATTATTGGTTTAGTATCCAATTAGATCGTCGAGAAAGGGAGGCCAATTTGCAAAAAGTAGTTCCGGTATGTTGTCATAGTGCAATGGGATTTTGCGACAATACCCATCCAGCACCTATTATCAATAAATACTCGTAGTTGCTGGTGTCCACGTATGGTTTCATTGTCATTACTCAAGTAATATGGAATTTTAATTGATATTCATAAAAAACGCTGCATCTAAAATGAGAGAGAGATTAGGTATTCTTTGTACCTTGTTTACCCTCTCCATGTCCAATTCTTCCAGCAGATTTTCGTTTCCGGAGCTTTCTTAAGCGGTGGAAATTAAGTGCATACTTATTTCCATGTTTTTTTTTTCGATAAAAGCTTTGTCCCGGAGGAAACCGACGGCTGACCCTTCCGAAGAGTAAAAAACATATAATAAAGGGGCCATGTATATTTGAGAGCTGGAGACCATTTTTCTTCCAAATGTTTGCGAGCACTCGCGTCGAGTAAAGAAGGAAGAATGCCTGCATGGAACGAGAAGTGGTGCAGAAATTATGAGCGCCTCGTTCTTTTGTCATCCCGTTATTGTCACTCGGTCGTGTGGAGTGGAGCCGCAATGAAAGTAGTGAAGTGGCAATGGGGTTGGCTGAAAAAAAAAAGGAACTACAGGGCAGGCCGTAAGTCCATTTTCATTCGCAATAAGCGGTCTCCGGCAGTCTCCATCGCCCTTGCATGGTTGCAGATGTCGCCAAATTCTTTGCGATGCCTTACGACCGAAGTGAAAGTTACGTGTGCAAATGCTGCGTATAGGGCGGTCTGCAGCCGTTGCTGGTTCATCTATCCAAAATGACTGCCAGGAAGCGCCACCGGTTGTCTGACACGTGCTGCATTATGACAGGCGAAGTTCCACCAGGAGGCGGGGTACGACCATGGATTCACTTCATAGCTGAGGCTTAGTTGAGTCGATGCCGATACGTGAGCACGAACTGAAATAAACTGCAGCCTCCTCTTAGAAAAGCGCAAGTTTGCGATCTCGAAGCGAAGGTAAATTGCTCGCGTGATGCTGCGGCATGCATCGTAGCATCCGTTTTTACTCGAGTCAATTGTCGATTATAGCAACTGGACGATGTGGGTGCCAGAAACTGTATCAGATACGTTCGTGATATGTGCGATTCAGACGATCGTTGAACGTCGATTTTTCAAACAGCCCTTTAACTGCTCCTTCTCCCTACCTGGGCATGCGGCGCCATCTTGCGACGTCTCTCGAAGCATACTTTGCCCTCGTTNAGACTTAGAACAGGACTGAAGCCCTGCATGGTGTTTGGGAAGTTCATCCTCGCCTTCCCCCGAGCTCCATTGAACATGGAGGAAGACGTAGAAGGATGGGGAGCCTGGCTCTTCCGTCCTTTGGCTACTCTTATCGTCGCCTTCTCCTTCCTCATAGTTTTCCTCACATATTCCTCGGATCTTGTCCAATATTCTATTTAGGATCATCTAAATAACATCTTCAGCTTCACCATATTCTGGAGTCTCACAATCTCCGGCTTTTTCTGCGCTTCTGTATACCAGACCTCCCAGCTTCGAAGTCTGGTCCAGTCCCATCGGGATTTCGAATGAAAACTTGCTGCCTTCGGTCTCCATCCTCGACCTTCAATCGTTAAACCATTCTTAATCGCATCTACCTACAGTTCAGGTAAGTCTTGCATTTTTTATGTCGATGTTTACCAATAGACGAAAGTGGCGAGTAACGTCGCATGCACATACTTCTTTGGTCACTCGCTTATGTCAAAATTGTGGGCTGGCTTGGAGCGGGTCAGTGATACTGGCTTTTGGTTTTCAATGAAAATAGCCCATGAGGAACATCGTTGATTCACCTCGTTCTCATAGTAGGGGTTTCGAACAACAAGATTTTCAGAGATGTTAATACTTGCGTAGGGTGGCCAACCTGGTTCCAGATGACATCGTACTGTTTGGATCGCTACTTTCTCAAATTTCACTTGGTTTTGTCATCGACTTTCATCTATCTTCTTTCCTTCCCTCTCTCTGTGAAGATCCGGCACAAAAATTCCATCCTCGTGAGTGGAAAGATTCTCCGTCTCCAAGTACGAACGTTTTCTGCACCAAGGTTTACACACCAAACAACAAGACTAACAGAGAAGAAGGTAGTCAAAGAAGAAAAAGCACTATAACCTTCAGAAAAAAGTAAATCTTTTGTCAGAGGTATGGATTAAGATTTAATTAACTTTATAATATGGTTTAGTATCCAATTAGATCGTCGAGAAAGGGAGGCCAATTTGCAAAAAGTAGTTCCGGTATGTTGTCATAGTGCAATGGGATTTTGCGACAATACCCATCCAGCACCTATTATCAATAAATACTCGTAGTTGCTGGTGTCCACGTATGGTTTCATTGTCATTACTCAAGTAATATGGAATTTTAATTGATATTCATAAAAAACGCTGCATCTAAAATGAGAGAGAGATTAGGTATTCTTTGTACCTTGTTTACCCTCTCCATGTCCAATTCTTCCAGCAGATTTTCGTTTCCGGAGCTTTCTTAAGCGGTGGAAATTAAGTGCATACTTATTTCCATGTTTTTTTTTTCGATAAAAGCTTTGTCCCGGAGGAAACCGACGGCTGACCCTTCCGAAGAGTAAAAAACATATAATAAAGGGGCCATGTATATTTGAGAGCTGGAGACCATTTTTCTTCCAAATGTTTGCGAGCACTCGCGTCGAGTGAAGAAGGAAGAATGCCTGCTTGGAACGAGAAGTGGTACAGAAATTATGAGCGCCTCGTTCTTTTGTCATCCCGTTATTGTCACTCGGTCGTGTGAAGTGGAGCCGCAATGAAAGTAGTGAAGTGGCAATGGGGTTGGCTGAAAAAAAAAAGGAACTACAGGGCAGGCCGTAAGTCCATTTTCATTCGCAATAAGCGGTCTCCGGCAGTCTCCATCGCCCTTGCATGGTTGCAGATGTCGCCAAATTCTTTGCGATGCCTTACGACCGAAGTGAAAGTTACGTGTGCAAATGCTGCGTATAGGGCGGTCTGCAGCCGTTGCTGGTTCATCTATCCAAAATGACTGCCAGGAAGCGCCACCGGTTGTCTGACACGTGCTGCATTATGACAGGCGAAGTTCCACCAGGAGGCGGGGTACGACCAACCTAAGTGAAGTATCGACTCCGAATCAACTCAGCTACGGCTATGCACTCGTGCTTGACTTTATTTGACGTCGGAGGAGAATCTTTTCGCGTTCAAACGCTAGAGCTTCGCTTCCATTTAACGAGCGCTGATGCTGCGGCATGCATCGTAGCATCCGTTTTTACTCGAGTCAATTGTCGATTATAGCAACTGGACGATGTGGGTGCCAGAAAATGTATCAGATACGTTCGTGATATGTGCGATTCAGACGATCGTTGAACGTCGATTTTTCAAACAGCCCTTTAACTGCTCCTTCTCCCTACCTGGGCATGCAGCGCCATCTTGCGACGTCTCTCGAAGCATACTTTGCCCTCGTTGCGCTAGAAGACTCGCGTTCCGACTTAAGCATTTTTGGGACAGACGGCAATCCGAATCGTTCCAGAAAAATCGCATGGTTCCCGAGAGCTTGGCGATGCCGCTCGTGCACTCACACGGTTGTCACAAGCCGCTCCGTTCTCGTTATGTCCCTCGGGTCTACCGTTTCACGCAGTTATCCGAATCAAGAGAGGGGAAAAAAATGCGTAAGGATAAAAAAGGAAAAAAGGACTTATGACTCACTCTGTAGATGTGGATGAGTCACATGGGAAGTAGATGCGCACAAGGGACAAAGTGGTGCGAGCTCCATGCCGGAACGGAGGAGCAAACTCTCTTCTGCGACTCCTGCGGACATTGAGTTTTCGCTTGTCGCATCCGTCGGTCTTACAGGTGAGACGTTGCGTGCCAATGTTATAGGACGTCTTAGGATCATCTGAGATATATTCACGACTCGCTTGTATAAATGGTGTCACTGAGTCTACCTCGTTAACAATCCAACCAAGCGATTTCGTCTGCGGCGGTCGTAACTCGTATCAGCAGGGACAGGGACACTGTCAGTGTCCCTGCACCTAGTCCTGAAACCGCACAGGCCCACGCCAACCATTGCCTGCACCATCCTGTACTCACGCGCAACCGAGAAGCTACCCCCCTTACGACCCACAGCACATCCAACCTGGAAAGTCATTATGAACGCAAATCAAAGTAAAACGGATGAGAAGCATGATTCTGGTATGCCAGTTCTAGAAATGAACCTATTCCGTCTCGTTGGATCTTCCAGCATGAACGGGAAGCCTCAGTCACCCCGGCACACGAAAAAGCCACCCCCACGCTCCGACCTGGAATCCGGACTGAGCCCATGCATCGCACTCGGGAAACTGCTCCTCGCCTTCCCCCTGACCCCACTGAACCCGGAGGCCGAGTGGGAAGGACGGCCGGCGAGGCTCTTCCTTCTGCTCTCCACCCTCGTCTTCGCCGTCTCCCACCTCCTCGTTTTCTACACCCAGTGCAATTATTTCTTCGGAGCGAGCGTGAAGGGTCGCCTGGATGACATCTTCAGATTCACCACCTTCAACTTCTACAGTCTGACGACCGCCTGCTTCTTCTACTTGTCGGCATACAGAAGCTCTGGCCTTCGAAGGCTGGTCCAGTCCCATAGGGATTTCGAAGGAAAACTTGCTGCTTTCGGCTTCCATCCTCGACCTGTACTCGTAAGGATCATCAACCCCTTAAAAAGGATTGTTATTCCTTTTTAACCTAGCAAAACCATAGGGCCACAGTGCACCCATGAGGAATAAATAGTAATATACTTTCCTTTTTCCCTTTGAAAATTGATTGACTTTGCTGGACCCATGTTCATCGTTGATAGTATTTTGAGGTTAAAAAGTGCGCTAAGAGGAGTTCAATAAATACAAGAATTCGGGTTGGTAGTTTACAGTTCACCTGGGTCTTAGATTCTAACTCGTTATTTTGAATGACAGATGAAGACGATGGGTATATCCATGTGTGCGTACTTCTTCGGAAGTGCTATTGGGATCCACTTATGGAGTGGCTTGGAGCAATTCAGCAAAACGGGGTCGTGGTTCCCGAGGAATTTGAGTCAAGACGAGCCCGGTGAGTCACATCGCTGCAAAGAAATTTCGAAAATCTGTACCGCATACGAAGGATGCAGACTTTGGGTTGCGTAGGGTTGCCATCGTGGTTGCAGACCGCATCGTTTTCTTTGGAGCGCTACTTTCTCAACTTCTACTGGGTCTTGTCGTCGGTTTTCATGTTTCTTCTTTCCTTCCCGCTCTCCGTGAAGATCCGAGACTTCAACTCCATCCTCACGAGCGAAAAGATTTCCCACCGCCAAGTTCCAAGGATTCTTCCATCTCATTTAACAAGGGATTTCTCCTCGAAATCGCGGCACGCGTATTTCTCCGTACTTGCAGGCTTACGAAATGCACCTGGAGCTGATGGAGCTGATGAACACGACCCAAGATCTGCTGTCTCTCTTGATCCTCTGGTTTTACCCCGAATCCATCTCCTACCTCGTGGATCTCATCCTCCGGATCGTCTGCGTCCAGCATCCTCAGCCGCGGAACGTGTTGAGACTGTTGTCCCAGAGCAGCCGGATCCTGATCGTGACTTACGGCCTGGTCAAGGTCCACTGCGAGGCCCACCGACCTGTCCCCTGGATCTACTCCCGGCT
Source organism: Darwinula stevensoni (assembly GCA_905338385.1). Classification (NCBI taxonomy): domain Eukaryota; kingdom Metazoa; phylum Arthropoda; class Ostracoda; order Podocopida; family Darwinulidae; genus Darwinula; species Darwinula stevensoni. Next base: position 120,097 of record CAJPEV010000398.1, read on the forward strand.
GGAGCACGAACCCGACGACGAGGCAAGACTTCTCGAGCTTTCCCGTTCTCCCACCTCGATATGAAGCGAATTCCGCATTTTCAGTATTTGAGACTTCTGGCGGAGAAGCTGCAGACGTCGCGGATCGCCTTCTCCGGGGCCGGGACCTTCCACGCCACCCGATCTCTGCTCGCGACGGTCCGCCTCTCTCCCTCTCTTTGCGCTCGATCGTCGGGATCTCGTTAATCCGTTCTTCGTCCTGTTCTAGGTCTTTGGAATCATCTGTACGTTCACCATGGTCCGGATCCAGTTCAGGTCTCCGGTCGGCTAATGACTAATTAAGACATACACTTCGTGAGATTATGAGAATAGGGGATCCGTGTGGGAGCGCACTCGAGCGGCGTCACGGCTTTTTTTTTAAATAAAATAAAATGTGTCTAAATAAAATATGAAGCGGATAAATTATGCTTGACGCAACCAGCTATAACCAATTGATTGATTTTGTTACATATTGATATTACTATTGGAATTGTGGGTGTCCTTGCAGCGTGATTGCACGATTCTTCTCCCTGTTTCAGTTGTTTACGCACGTTTCAGTTCGCAATATTGGCATCACCGCTTTGCATTTACTGCACCCCGAAATAAAGTCGTTTTTCTCCATGCGAAATTTCGTTTCGGCAGATTGGACCACTGACAATTCTAAGCCAATCTGGCTTGCGTTTTCATCAAGAAATTCATGATCCTTGAATTGGCAGCTCTGTTGGCCTCCTCTCGCGAGGGAGGATTTCTAACAGTAAAAAATAAAAGAAAAAATTTCAAGGGCGTCAAATGAAACACAGACTGACTATTTCAGTTTTTAATCCTCTTCTTACATATCCATTACGTGAAAAAATGTGATTGTGGGGGACATCTCTGGACAGCTACATTTTTCGATTTATTACGAAACTGGAGGAATTCCCGATCGAGCGGTGTCCGACGGTGTCTGACGGTGTTCACAGCGTTCATGCGCGACCGATCACGATGAGAAATGATGAAGCCATCTCTCATTGTCCAAAAGGTTTCTAATGGCGGGGTGCAATTCATTTACATACGTCTGAAGCTGAAGCTAATTTTTTCTGCTCGAGAAGATGAATAAGAAGTGCGTTCAACAATTTCTGACCAATAATTTTCTTCTGGAAAACCTGAAACCACATCGTTGGAAATCAATATGTATTTGACGAGCTGAAGTACCCGGCGTTGCCCGGGGAAATTCAATATTTAATGCATGACAAATTAGGGGAACGTTAGCCTTATGGTTTCCTATAAGTTACCGAACTTGGGTGCCGCAAAATGCACTCGGACCCTTTTTCCACTAAATTTTTTTTTTAACGCTTTGAATAATTTCTAAATTATTTTGGCGTGAAAAAAAACTTATTGGTAAAATGTTTTATCGTTTTGAAACATATTTTCGATGAAAACTTGATCAAAAGAATATTACTTACTACTTACTGTAGTGATCCAGCAATGGGATTATCCCGGGGTACTGTAATGCAGGTGGCCGGGAGGAAAGAGTTGGATGGCATGAGAGGACGAAAAAAAGGCAGGGGACGGCTGGGAATCGAACCCGGGGATTCCTGATCGCCGGTCAGGTGTACTACCATTGCACCACCGAATCCAGGAGTCAGTCGTTCCTCTCAATGTCATCCCAGACACTACAGTACCCCGGAAAAGTACCCCGGGAGTTAAAATTTTATATCGAAACATAACCCTTGACCTTCCGCGGGATGAAAGAGGAGGCCAGGCGAAGTTTGGTAGCAATGGCTCCTGCGGGGTCCGAATGCATAAAGGAATAGACAGACAGACACAAACTTTCTTCTTTACATATACTGTAGAGAAATTTATACGTATTAAATAATATTTCGAAATAGTACTCGTAGCAATGGAGTGATAGATGCTTTTAAGCAGCATCAATATGCACCCAAAGAGTATACAATTTTGCGTGGACGAATACTTTCCAATACAGACTTAGCGATATCCTAATATGATGGCCAGACAAAAGTATAGTGCATCCGTTCGAATCAAGATTCAAGATTGAAGAAAGATAGTGATATCAAGAGGCGATTTCACCCATTTCGATACCACGTGTCGAGGTCGAGCGTTCCTTAATTTTAGGGTAGGCCGAACCCTCTTAAAGTTAAATATTTTTGTTTTGTTTTGTTTCTTGACTATCCTAGTTGCTTACTGTCTAGTACCTAACGTATACTTACTGTAGTGATCCAGCAATGGGATTATCCCGGGGTACTGTAATGCAGGTGGCCGGGAGGAAAGAGTTGGATGGCATGAGAGGACGAAAAAAAGGCAGGGGACGGCTGGGAATCGAACCCGGGATTCCTGATCGCCGGTCAGGTGTACTACCACTGCACCACCGAATCCAGGAGTCAGTCGTTCCTCTCAATGTCATCCCAGACACTACAGTACCCCGGAAAAGTACCCCGGGAGTTAAAATTTTGTATCGAAACGTAACCCTTGACCTTCCCCGGGATGAAAGAGGAGGCCAGGCAAAGTTTGGTTGCAATGGCTCCAAGGGGTCCGAATGCATAAAGGAACAGACAGACAGACAAACTTTCTCCTTTACATATTGAGAAATTTATACGTATTAAATAATATTTCGAAATAGTACTCGTAGCAATGGAGTGATAGATGCTTTTAAGCAGCATCAATATGCGCCCAAAGAGTATGCAATTTTGCGTGGATGAATACTTTCCAATATAGACTTAGCGATATCCTAATATGATGGCCAGACAAAAGTATAGTGCATCCGTTCGAATCAAGATTCAAGATTCAAGATTGAAGATAGTTAGTGATATCAAGAGGCGATTTCACCCATTTCGATATCACGTGTCGAAGTCGAGCGTTCTTTAATTTTAGGGTAGGCAACCTTAAAGCTAAATATTATTGTATTTTTATTTTTATTTTTTGTTTTTTGACTATCCTAGTTGCTTACTGTCTAGTACCTAACGTCAACGTTGCCCCCCACCTTTTTGCCTGTCCATGAAAGCATCTAGTTTCTTCTTAAAGATAGTCTTGGCGCGGGGCAGCCACTACTTCGTCATCTAACGCATTCCACGCGTTCACCACTCTGCAAGTAAAGAATTCCTGTCTCGACCTGAGCCGCACCTGCGGTTTGCGCAACTTAAGTCGGTTACCTCTCGTTCTCTTGCTGCCATCAAACTGGAAAAACCTACCACACTCGACATTATCTATTCCTTTAATTATCTCGAAAGCCTGGATGAGATCGCCCCTCCTTAACCTTCGTTCGAGCGAGTACAGTCTCAGCACTTCTAAACGCTTCTCGTATGATAGTCCCCTAACCTCCTTAATCATTCTTGTGGCCCTCCTCTGTACTCCCTCGAGCGCCAACAGATCGCCCTTATTTGTAGGCCTCCAAAACTGGATGCAATATTCCAGCTGGGGTCTTATCAGCGCCGCATACAACGGAAGAATAACGCGAGATGTCCTACTTGCAACCGACCGACGAATGTAACCTAGAATCCTATTGCATTTGGCCACCGTCGCTTGCGCGTGCGAGGAAAACTTGAGGTCCTCATCGATAGAAACACCTAAATCTCTCTCTCCGTTTGCCTCATCCAATTTAACATCGCCGAACGTGTCGAGAGACCTACCGCTGTTTCGACCGACGTGGAGAACTTTACACTTACTTTTATTAAACCTCATGAGCCATTTCTTGCTCCACTCGTCCAAAAGACTTAAATCTCGCTCGGCTCTCGCCCTATCCGCCTCCCCCCTTATGGTAAAACCTATCTTGGTGTCGTCGGCAAATTTACTCATCTTACCCTCTACGCCGAGATCCAAATCGTTTATGTAGACCAATCGCGGGTTGTCGGATCTATGTGGCACCGGCCTAATGAGGGTGAGAAGTGGGAAGCGTCAATCAAAATCGGCCACCCCCGAACCCAAGGGCGACTCTGCCCCTTTTTTGAGGGGGGAAGGAGATAAATGAATGTATGAGGAAAGGTACTTTTAGACTTTCGGGGAATTGAGAGTTGAAAGTAGAAGAAGGTCCGCCACTGGTTTCCTTCATCACTCCCCCTCTCCTCTCATTTATCATAGAGTTTCCCCTTTGGTCCTAGTGCCGCCTGACATGCTGATGTCTTCCTTTGCTCATCTCTCTCGACCCGCGATTCGAACGGATGGACTATAAAAGTTTCCCGCTTTTATTCAAAAGTCAACATAAAGATGCAACTTGGATGTTAACAAGTATCCGAGTTGCTCTTCGTTTGCTAAATTCCAGAGATTTGGCATTTTAAACAATTGCACATCCCAAAAAAGCATGATTGAATTAAAGGAATCTTAAACTCAGCTTCCTTGTTCTGTTCTTGTAACGGGGAACAGAGTTTAAAAAAGATCGAGATCGTCACAAGGACGAAAAATCCGCGAAATTCATTCCCCTCCTTGACTGAAACGTTTTTGAAAGGTTTTGAGAACGAACGGGTTTTCCATTCCAATATGTACGCGTATCTCATCTGAGGACTGGAGGCCCTTCCCGACAGTTTCCAAGCATTCCCGGTCACGTCGAGTAAAAACCAGCCAGAAGAAAAAAAAAATTATTGATCGAAGTGAGAGACGCTGCAGTAAATATTAGCACGTCATTCTTGTCACCTTGCCATCTTCAATCGCCTGATGGAGTGAAGCCGCGATGAAAGTCAAAGAAAGAATGACATTTACTTCCACCATTCTGCCGCATGGAGCAACAATAGGAGCAGCTGAATTAAATATGAAAGGACTTTCTACCTCTCGCCTCGGAAAATATGGGAAGCTAGATGAGGCTATTCGAGCGGCAGCTCCGAACAAAAGACGTGCAGATCTCCGATCATTCTCTCCTCGTATACGTCATCCTCACAGGTTAGACATTCCAATCGCATATTCCAGATCAATTTGGATGAAACTGATCCTATTGCAATATTTTAATGTGGAACCACATTCCCCTAGACGAGCAGTGTGTTTTTCAACTGTGGGGCGCGGGAAGGAGCCAGTTGGGGCACAAAGGTTCACGATTAATTTTATTTAAACCAGCTGAAGGTGATGGGGACTCTACGTACAGTCTCACTTGAAAACAAATATAAATTTCAGCTGTATCATAGCAGTAAATTCAGAAAGATTCCAGCTCGAAACAAGCTTATAAATGAAGCCGGATCCAGTCCGGTTACCACCTGGAATTTCCTCGTAGAACAGAGTAAGTTTTGTTTTTAAACATCTAATAAACGCAACAGCTGTAGTTTGTTTTAGTCTTGTTACTGGATCACAAATGGTTATGAATTATTTTCAAAGTCCTGCTATGGTCTCTAGCTTTGATTACGAGCTGGAAAATCAGAATACATAAGTAGTTAAAAATATATAAATTCTATCATCGTGAAGCATGTAGAAACTTCGCTGAGCTGCATTTAGCGGTTTAGGGCTGGTCTTACTTAAACTTCTGAAAAAGCCGCTGATTCCCAACTCCTGACGCTGATTCCTGATTTGTTGGGCAGCGAAAGGGTGGAATAAGGAATGCGATTAAAAATTGGCGAAGTACAAATGAGGTGTACCAAGTTTTCTGAACAAAAAACCTTATATATGGATACGGATCGAATTAGTTAGGTTAAATTTACTTATATTTCATAATCATTTGGAAAGGAATTTCAATCAATTTTGAAACGTGATAGGTTTGTCTGTGGGAAATATTCAAAGTGGAATCCAAAGGTTGTCCTACAAAGCCATAAAAGATTCGGAGAGAGAGGAAAGGCTACCAGAGACACGGAACAAGGTCTTGCGAGCTGCCCATTAATAAGCTTCCTCCGCCCCTTCCTATTTACAATCTGTGGGTCGGGGCGGGATGAAGGAAACATTACTTTGGGCGCAAAAAAAGGTAATTAGCAGTTCCTGGCGATCTCTCATTAATTAAAATCAATGTAAAATCAATCCGATAAATGCTTCCCATTGCGACGGTACCGAGATCGGAATTAAGAGTCCCGTTACACAGGATGCAGGAGAAGCGTCATTCAGCCTGGAACCTTAAGAAGCCACCGCCCTGCTCGGACCTGGAATCAGGGTTGAAGCCATGTGTGGTATTTGGGAAATTCTTGCTCGCCTTCCCCAAAATGGCATTGAACCTAGAAAGCGACTGGGAAGGATGGGGAGCCTGGTCATTCCGTCTCATCGCCACCCTCTTCTTCGCCGTCTCCCTCCTCCTGGTTTTCCTCTCCCAATACACCGAATTCTTTCATGGATCTGTTCAGTTTCGGCTGCAGAACATCTTCCGCTTCACTGTCTTCAACTTCTACAGCATCTCTACCGCCTGCTTCTTCTACGTCTCGGCCTACAAGACCGAAGACCTTCGACATTTGGTCCAGTCACATCGGGATTTTGAAAGAAAACTTTCGGCTTTTGGCATCTATCCTCGCCCTTTTCTTGTGAGAATCTCACGCTTTCTGTTCAGTTGAATGTGACCGTCTCAATCTTTATGCTGATCGATAGATGAAGGCGGTGAGCATTTTCATGTGTGCATTTTCCATGGGGAATATGCTTGCATGCAACTTATGGAGCGGCGTTGAACAAGCAAGAAAAACAGGCTTCTTTTTTCCAATAAATGTAACGTACGAGGAGCCAGGTACGTTCATCCTTTCTTCGGCGTATCGAATTCTAGCCGTCATACCATACTTGAAATTGTACAAAATTATTGCTGCGTAGGGTTTCCAACCTGGTTGCAGATCGCAGCGCAGTCTTTGGATCGTTACTATTTCAATTTCTACTGGGCCTTGACGTCGTCTTTCATCTTTCTCCTCTCCTTCCCGCTCTCTGTTAAGATCTGCCACTACAACTCCATCCTCACGAGTGAAAAGATCCCACATCAACAGGTTGCAATGATTCTTCCACATCATTCAACATAAGAAATTTCCTTAGATGCGTCCCTTGCATATTTCTCTTTATTTGCAGGCATATTCCATGCACCTGGAACTGATGAAACTGATGGAAATGACCCAAGACTTGCTGTCTCTGTTGGTCCTTTTCTTCTACCCTGATGCCATCTCCTATCTCATCGAAATCATCCTCCGCATCGTCTGCGTTCAACGTCCTCATCCACGGGACGTGTGGAAACTGTTCTTTCAGACGAGCAGGATCCTGATCGTGACCTATGGTCTTGTAAAGGTTCATGATGAGGTACATCGACCTGTCCACTGGATTTATTCCCAGCTCAAGCATGAACCCAGCAACCCGGTAGATTTTCGAGGCTTTGCCATACCCACTTTTCCCGCCGAGAATCCTCTAACTTGAAACACATTCCATTCGTAGCACTTGCGACTTCTGGTGGAGAAGATGCGGACTTGGAGGATCGCCATTTCCGGAGCTGGTCTTTTTCATGCCACGCGATCTTTAATTGCATCGGTCTGCTTCTCTTTTCGTGATATACGCCTCTCCAGCAGAACCTCAGATGACGATGACGATTAATGCCTTCTCTATCCTGTTCTAGGTGTTTGGAATCATCTGTACGTTTACTATTGTGCGAATCGAGTTGAAGTCTCGATTGGGCTGATGGAAACCTCCGATCTCTGCAGTCATGTGCATGCACACTTCATCACATATACAGTGCCCTGTCAGAATAAAATGAAACCCCCTGCAAGTGAATACACTTTAATTTACTAATATGTGATACGATTACAACCCAGATAACATGTTATATAGGGTCCACATCGGGTAACTGTGTCAAACGTTGGCGGAACGGGAATGTTGGGGAACGATATTGGCTCAATGTGGGCACATCCCCACGTCGAAAAGAACTTCAACACCTTGAAGTTCTTCGTCAGGCAACTAGATGGAGGTATTGCTCTCGCTTTTCACACAGTACGCTGATGTTCCCTTCCCTCCTTCCCTGGAATCGTCCTTCGCAGGATTGCTTAGTTCCTCGCCATATGTCTCGTTTAATCTCATTATAGGAATCAATAAACGCGGACATGTCATCATTCGTTATCAACTTATTCAAGACAGATTCACGGAGCTCAGGCCATAAATAAGTTCATATTCCCGATGAGAAACCTTTTGAAAACCAGAGTTCAACCAAATCTGGAACATAGAGATAGCGTCCGTACCCAGTTCTGTCATTTCCTCATCTCGAAGGCAGAAGGGAAAAAAAAGAACTGATACTTTATAGAACCATGCGAGGTTGTCCATTCTCTGACATGAACTGTAATCAGTTCAGTCAAGGGTAGATTCACGTGTGTATTGTCCTGTGTCTCCTGCCTATCTAGGGCAAGTATACACGTCCATGGTAGGTTGTAGCACATAGTACAGGTTCCGTACTACAGATGGGAATACCTCCACTGGACAATGAATTTGTACAGGTATATGCTATGAAATGATGATGGGCAATATGGAGCAAAACCAACTACTTGGGTAAGTGGGTTAAACGTTGCTGCCCAATTACGTTAATGCCAACGTAAGCCCAATGATCACTTTCACGAGGGGTCAACGTATCCTCACGTTGGACCAAGGAGGGCCCCACGAAAAACGTTTTCTGGGAATCCAAAGGGCCACACACTCGTATATCAGCAACTTGAAGCGTGTCGTTTATCTGCATCCAAAATATGTGGTCCTTTGGCTTGTAATCGTATCACAGATGAAAAAAAAATTGAAGTTTATTCACTATCAGAGGTGTACATTTTATCCTGGCAGGGCATTGCAGTTATAAAAATGACATGTTTTCTTGATGGATCATATCGAAGTGGACTCGATTGGTCCCCTCTAGTCCCTCAAACGAAGCTTCTGAAAGGTGTGAGTTCGAGCTAGAGAGGTGCGTCCACACCAAGTTTTTAGGAAGTATCTGTCCAACCTTATGGTTAAGGAGAAAAGATTATACTTAATGCGGCAGGCAATAAACTTGAACAAAGATTTATCTCATATAAGAGGCATCACAGCCTTGGTTATGTGGATGCTCATGCAGTGCGATTGCATTTAATAAC